>BGPR01017483.1:21059-32452 GCA_013235015.1 Araneus ventricosus | reverse complement strand
TCCATGCTTCAGTAAACTGTCGATCCTGTATCCGCCACAGTTGGGCTGGAAAATTCTTTAGTGGTTGTAATATTTTTTTTAAATGGAATTAAACAAAGAATATCATAAAAATAAAACACTTCCACACTGCAAGAGGTGCTACTAATGAAAGTACGACAAAGAGACGACGTATCAGCTCTCAGCAGTAGGCCAAATCACCGTATCCGATTCCTGCCACACAGTTCCTCAAATTTAGGGTTTTGTAAATATACCACGCCAGTCATATTGTCATCAATTACCATTTTGCGCTTTTTAAATAAAATTTAATCGTTATAATTCTTTATAGTTTGACATAAAGTGCCAGATCGCCGACATCTCATTATGCCAGCCAACTTCTTAGATGAATGAAAACGGCAGCCCTCTTGCCGACAGGAGATTGTCTGTAGATGGGGTGTGGGGGAATCTGATCGCCAGAGTTCAAAAACAATGAATAAAATCAATGTTCACCCGCCACTACCATTCTTCCAGCAAAGATGTCTGCATTGAAACTCTAATATCACCTTATGTGCCAAGATCTAATGTGTTTCTATTTTATTCTGCTTTCCCATTGTTATAATGCGATTTATAAATTGAACGCCATCTACAAATAACATAAATTTCTTGTATCGATTCTGTACAATCAACAAAATTTGATAAAACGAAAAGATATCAAATAGATCCTAAAATATACGGCAAATAAATTGCAGGAATTATAGAAAAGGTAATTTTAATTTTCAGAGTGAATACAAAATAATTACTATGTTTTAAAAACCCAATTTACGATTAAAGGCTAATTTCTCAAAATTTAAATTGTTTCAAGTATTCTTAGATCTAGTTAACAAACTACATAAGCTCTTTATATAAGATGATAAATTCAGGTAAAATCAGAAAGTTGTTCTGATTATTTTATTATTAGCCTTTCATTGACTACATTTGTTTTCGCATTGAACCAACACATTGGGCATTTGTTACTGCGCATGGGTGAAACGTAGCGTAACTTTTTTCATAAGTGCCAGATATATAGGCCAACTTATATAAAAATTCCAGTTCATACCGTTAGTATTTACGATGATATTGGCATCGCAAGATCTAAATTGCTTTTGATCTCCAAGGGAACAAAATGATGAGTGTGCTTGCATAAATTGGTGTTTTTAAAATTGAATCTCCGAAAGTAATATTGAATTTTATGGAGGTGGAATTCCTGAATACTCACGTATACAAATAAACCAAATACATAATTCAAATTGCATTTCGATGATAACTTATTCGGAGGGAAAAAAGCCAGTTCCCGTTCGTTGGTTTTACAATGAAACCATAAATTTCTTGAAAATAAAAAATGCCAAATTTTTTTTCCTTTACATGTTTATGATCAGCTACATGTCTAATACTCATTTTTGAAATAAATTTAGTAATTTTCAGAACGAAACATGTAGTGAACTTGAAAAGGTTAAATTGTTCACTTTTCAGATTAATCGACAAGATAATGTTGTATGTTCTCTTTGTGACATAATTGTCTTTACGTTCGTAGTGATATTGTGATGTGCGATATAAGATTATTTTTACTGGGCTAAAAAAATTAAGTACTTCTTTACAAAGTTTCTCTCTGTCTGATTTCGGACCAAAGGATTGTTTTTCATCTTTCTAAAGAGAAGAAAGAAATTTTTAAAAACAGAAAATATTTAGAATATAAAAGTTTCAAATTTCTGCAGCTTGTTTGACACTTCAATTCAAAAATTCTAAATTCCGCCGTTTTGTAAGAAGCTTTCTATAGCTATTATATCTCAAGAAAAACAACGGTGTTTGAAAGCTATTCTCCCACTAAGTTCGGGAGAGATGAGCACCTTTCAACAATTTTTAGTATAACCTCATTTTTGTAGAAATAATGTATTTTTTATTTCAGTATTTAGTATTATTGGTTATAACAGAATCTTAGACAGCCACTCAGGTTGTATCAGAGTTCCTGGTCATAAGTAAAAGGTGAAATTATGCATTTGAACTGAAGTCTAAATTCTGTTGAAACGTGCCCCACCCATGGGGTACCTTTCAATAAATTCACAACGACTCATTTCATTCAAATGAACATAAATTTCATTGAATTATAACAAATGTACAGAAAAATACAGTGACCTAACAAAATTATCTGGTTTTAGGTTAACTTTCATTATTTGTTCCAGTCATTTTGTGCTACTTTCAGTTTTGACTTAGATGATCTCGTTATTCCGACAATTCATAAAATCCTTAACCCAGTGAATTCCAGCTATGTTAATTTCTTTCTAACTACTTGGAGTGCTTGAGGCCAGACATTTTGAATAACCATTTGCAAGCTGTCGTCTTGTTTGTAAGTCAGACCATAGTTCACATTTGAACTTTTAATAATGTAAACACAAAGCATGATTTCTTGATCTGTGGTGAAAACTTGTCGACAAGTATACTTGGAGTTCAGCATGAAGTATTCTATGTTATGTCATCATCAAGACCAACCGTTTTACTTTATTTTAAATCTATAAATTAACATAGAATAGGGCATTCCATATAAGTCTACAGTTGTTCTACGAGATATGCCATCTTGAACTGCTCTTTGAAATCACTTTTCTCCTGGCTTATTATGCTTATTTGTGTAAGTTCAAACTATCTTGCCCAGGCCTCAAAGTTACTTAACTAAATTAATACTTCCTTAATATTAGGGATACAATTTTAGTGTTGAAATATGCCTCCCCCGATGTTTGTTGAAAGGTACCCCTCGTGCAGCCATTAAGTTTAAAGTACTATAACTTAAGTTTAAAGTGTTCTTATAACTTATAGTATTGTTAGGAGTAGAAAATCTTAATTTATTTGGTGAATAAATCCAACCTATCTCAATGATTATGAAGTAAGAAAAATTCAGTGCTGAAAAGAAATTTCAGTTTTTACTTAGCAGGTCACAAAACAGATCTCATCCCATAGCAAAGTACGTGGTATAAGAAAATGGAATGAAACCTATTACCAGAAGATGTTCTCTTCTGAAACTTGATTTGCCACCTATCACCCGATCAAATAGCATTTCCAGTGGAGAGAAATGGTAACTGAACCCCTCTCCCATGTTTGTTTATTCGGAGCATTTTAATTAAAAGCAGTAGTCGCCCTGATTACTATAAAATGATTGCCCATTCTTCCGAATCATTTCCATCCATCCATATATGCTCTCATGGCTTGAAATCTGTGCCTAATCTGTGCTTGAAAGATCTAATTACCTTCTTCGTTAAACTAGCACACCTTATCGTATTCCTCTAAATCTAGCAACAAACAATTTCAGCAAACCTGGATTAAAGAATACTTCCACCATACTTCTTGGTTCTTTCCTTTTATAAAATCTCATCACTCTTTGCTACAGTGTGAATAAAGTCAAATGCAATAGGTTATGAATAATTATCGTCTACTCTTCTATATGCAGTAAGTAAAGAGGAAAAGGTACTTCAATCGTCAAGAAATTCGCCCTCGGAATTTTCATCAATCTTCATGTCACAGACATCTTCGAATCTAAAAAAATAATTTTAGAATAATGCCTATTGGTCGCTCGGTCAGAATTGATTGTGGACTCGATAATGGAAAAATGGAATGAGTTAGAGGAGTTAAAATTGGTAGTGATCTTTGCACCGAAATTGTGGATCGGTTAAACATTTGGGGCGATATTCGTTATTACGAGCCCAGTCTGTTTGTCCGATTGGTTGCATGTTAACTCTTTCAAGTTCACTACATGTTTACTTTTGAAAATTACTAAATTTATTTCAAAAATGAGTATTAGACATGCAGTTGTTCATAAATATATATAGAAAAAAAATTTAGCATTTTTTATTTTAAAGAAATTTGTGGTTTTACATCGAAACCAATGAACGGAAACGGGTTATTTTCCCTCCAAATAAGTTATAATCAAAATGCAGTTTAAATTATTTATTTAATTTATAAGTATGTCTGAGTATTCAGGATATTCACCCTTCATAAAATTCAATATTACTTTCGAAGATTCAATTTTAAAAAAATATCAATTTTTGCCCTCGTCATTTAGTTTCTCTTAGAAATCAAATGCAATTTAGCTCTTGCAATGCCGATATCTTTGAATACTAACGGTACTGAACTGGAATTTTTATATAAGTTGGCCTATATATCTGGCTCTTAAGTTATGAAAGAAAATTTACACTGCATCTCGAACATGCGCACTAAGAAAACGCTCAATGTGTGGTTTCACTGAGAAACCAATGAACTCAAAAGGGTTATAAAGATAAATATAAGACACACAGAACTAGATGAATAAAATTCAGCATCGGTTTTAAGATAAGAACTGTAGATCTATATCAAATTTCGTCCTCCCGATGGTGTGGTGCGGAAGTTTTTAGAGGGGGCGCCAGCTCAGGTGTCGTCCTTATCATCTGACCGCAGTTCAAAATTTCGGGGTTCATCCCAAAATAGCTTTCGTGTTGCTATAAATCGGGCCGTTCATATAACTAAACTAAACGGTATCAAATTTTAGCCTAAATCCTCCAAACGTGGCATTTTTATCGAACATTTAAATTTGTCTGTGAGTATAAGAACAAGATTATTCAAAACCACAGCAACAGATAAAGGATTACGAAAGGATAAAAGTTTTAATTTTTTATGTCTTTTCAAAAATCATGTTTCTCACCTAGTTAAGCCAATTTCGACCTTTAGTTGTTCATCGGATTTAAATCTTTTCACTAATGAGTACAAAAGCATGATAAAAAAAAGAAAGGCGCAGTTCGGGTCCGCGCCGTAGAATTTTCGTGAAAACGTCCGGATAAAATCATAAAGCAAGTGTTTCGTATTAATATGTAATTTAATTATCAATCTCTTTAATATAATATTTACACACAGTAGTATAATGATTGCAGAATAGATAAATCACAACCTACCACAGACCCTTGCTACATGCGATAAACTTGTGTTTTATCTATTCTGTAACTATTATACTACTCTGTGTAAATATTGTATTAAAGAGATTGATAATTAAATTACATATTAATACAAAACACTTGCTTTATGATTTTATCCCGACGTTTTTAAGAAAAATCTACGTCGCGGACCCGAACTGCGCCTTCCTTATGTTTTATTTAGTGCTGCTTTTGATGGCACCATCTGTTGACAGTATATAGAGCTGCATTTCAGGTATGCGCAGTAAAACATTATTTATTACAAATGCTCATATTTCCCGTAATATTCAAATTTTTGAATTTAAATTTTAAAACAATGTTTCTTTTATGTATTGTCAAGTATTCTGTAAATTTCATACAATTGGAAAGACATCTTTGCATGTTATAATCAAAAAACATGCGGAGTTTGAAATTTTCAATTTAATACCGATTTTTACTTATATTCTGATAATTATTTTTAATGTCTCACTTTCAGTTCTGGTAATACTCCTCAAGCTCTTTAAAATGACACCAGAACCAACCTCTTAGCTAAACGCGTTTCCACGCTACACTTATTTATAATCTTACATAAAGCTAATTCATAACAATCACGCGCATGCGCATACTCTGGTACGATGACGTCACAGGCAAAACAAATACTATGTGACAAACTCTTACAGATGTGATGTATCCGTTGCAAGGTCAACTATTCTTTTCGCATTATTTGTCTCGTAGTTGTTAGCGATTCAAATCTGACGATATATTGTCACACAAGAAAGCTCGACCGACTATCACTGTAACGAGCGGAAAGAAATTTTCACGTCAAAAAAACTTATAAGCTATGTCCTACATACCAAATTTGATACTGGCACGTGATAGTGTGAAACATGCTCTGTCCGCATTAAGCATTAATAGTGTATGCTAGAAAGATGCGAAACTTATCCTCTCACCTACCGTATATATATATATATATATATATATATATTAGTTATTACGGTTACCATTACTCAACAATGCACTGGAAGAAATATTTTCTTTCACTATCAGAAAAGAAATTTAAGCGTAGCTGACAGTTTCAGATATAGTATATCGAAGTGAGTAAAAGATTTAGCTTCTTTTTAAACGGCATATGTTTCCAGTAATAAATTTCACATTTCAAAAATTCTAAGCGGTACACAATTTTATCCATTTACCCATTATGTATTGACTTGGAAGTAAAAAAACATCAATCGAGCTCTATCAAAACTTTTATTTAGTAAAATTCTAAAGACACGCTACACTGGCTTTACTTTTTTCTGGAGGTCAAAACTTTTGAAACATATTTTAACTTTTAACTCACGCAAAAACGTTTCATGTCACGCTACTATCACGAAGAGTTTCTTTTAACATTTCCTCTAAAGAAGTACTTCTATTAATCTTTTCGTAGTTCATCTTTTATAACAGTATTAACGGGAAGGGAAAAATTCACATTTTTAATTTGAATTAGCTCGCAATAAATCATTATTGGTTCACACATGTTATAATGAATCCTGTTTTCTCTGCATGTATTAAATCTTTACTACATAAAGAACATTCTTATAAAAATCCAACTATATGTTGAACAGAAAATAATAGTTATAAAATTCAAATTATCTATAAATTAAATTATTTTAATTTTTTCCATTACCATTCTTATCAATCACTTAAGGCTATGCGCATACATGCAATTATTAATCGGGCAACAGTTTAGTTGCATGTTAAAAGACCATGGGCTCAAGTTAGAGCGCGCATACATGCAACTTTATAGTTCGGCAACTAAACAGTCGTAAAACCACAGCGATCGTCTTTTGATTAAAGAATCGCACAACTATCGTAAAGTACATGGGTTTCTACTGGAGCGCGCATACATTCAACTAAACAGTTGCTCTGCTCTGTTCATTCAAGGGGTGGAGGTCACAAAGCGAGCTCAGAAATTGGCGCGAAGCTTTATTTAACGGCGTTTTAAAGAAGCACGTGCGCTATTCTTAAAATAATTTAGCACTAAAAATGGCTGAGATTATTAGGATTGATATGGAATTATTGATTGAGTGTATAGAAAGAAGGCTTGCGCTATATTTATTATCAGTTATTACTTTTAAAATAAATAAAAAATTTGCATACTTTTAATAATTGTTACTCCATTTTTATTAATAATGCATGTGTTTTATTACATAATTTTAATTAGCTTAATTGGTATTTTCTTAGTTGATATTTCAGATGCTTTGAAATCAGTAATTTTAATTTTATCCTTTATATTATTTATCTCTCTTTGTTAACATCCCTTTTTCTCAACTAAGCGATGAATGAGATATCATTGAATAGGACTCTTTAAAAGACTTCAATGAAAACGTAGTCATTTTACGTTTCAAAATTTGAGTGAAAAGAAAATTTTGAGTCACAAGAGAAGCTGTCACTTGGGCAAACTTAATCTAACTCATGTGATCTGTGCTATAAACATTTGAAAACTATGAAACATTTTTTTTAACATTTGTTAAATATGAAACATTTATTTACTCAATGTACTTCAATAATAGACAAAATATTTTAATTATAGTGATGTGCGCTTTTTGAAATGAGCTAGTGATATTTAGAATCGTGTCGCATTCTATGTTTTTCGTATTCATTGTGTACTAGCCATCTTCGGCGACTAGCTTGTTCACCGGGAATATAATTTCAATGGAATCTCTTATGCATAATTTAATATATATGGTTCCCTTAACAATATCAAATTGTGATAGACATTTAATCCATGTTCTTTCAGTAGATTTTCACCTGTTCTGTTCGTTGTCTGCATGAACGTCCCTAATAGAGTCAAGTGACTGGCTGTGTCATGCAACATCAAACTGCACATTGTTGGCATCAACTTCACTCTTATTCCTCTTGCAAAATATATATTAGATTTTAACTTTAAAATGGCGCGGCACATTTTACTTCCAGCCTCATATTAACTGGATGAAAATGTGCTGATTAAAACGTAGCATTAAACATTAAGATATTGCCTTATCTTTCAACAATGATGGAGAAACACGCAATTAAATGTTTGTTTAAACAATGAAAACGGTTTGAATTGCGTTGCAACAATGAAAAGTATTGTAGTAAATTATGCCATAAAATATTTTTAAAAATTCATTAAAATTAGAGAAAATATTGTGCGGCAACTTAATTGATATCATTGAAAAGGTAATTTTTTGTACTTTCAAGATGGCGTTATGCTGTAATATTTTCGGAAGTTAAAAAGGAAAAACGCCAAAATTTCGCTTAATATTTAATTAAAATTCTAATTAAAATTTTTAAAAAGGGCTCCGAGGTGCACATTCCCACCCTCCAAAGTATGTTTGTGCCAAATTTAGTGGCTCTAAGTCCAGTGGTCTGGTCTGTAGAGCGCCAAGACACACACACATTCTTCTTTATTATCAGTAGAGTAGTAGTCGGCTACTTTACTCTGAAAAAACTGATGTACTTTGATAAATTGTTCCGCGAACTATTTGTAAATTGAATATTGATATCAAATTCGAATTTCGTTAATTTGAAACTGAGGGATCCACAATGAAAATTAGATGTATCCAAAAGTTCGAGTTAAGAAAAATTGGGTTTAAAAACAATCACAAGAGATAAAGATTTATTTTAAAGTTTTAATGAATATTACTTAATTAATTAATAAACAGTAAATAATTTTGATGTATAAAGCAATATTGGTTATTCCAATAAATAAAAAAGTAATTTAAATAAAGAAATATATGTACAGCACCTAGAGTGCAAAAATTCAGTAATTATTTTTTAATTAAATACATAGAAAAAGAGCTAAGAGCGAGTTCTTGAGTTAATTATAGGCCTTAAAGATAATTCGCTGGCACTTAAAAGATACGGACGTATTTAACTAACGAAAACAATTCAGAAATGAGCACGATTTCAGTTTTGACCTAAAATTAACCTAATAAATTCGAATTATAGGCTTATGTACAGAACTCGCCTATTACTAGTAATGATCATCAAAGCATTTGATAAAGAAAGAAATCAATGAAAAGGAAAGTTCACCATCATTGAAATGATAGCTTCGTGAGAGGGTGTTAGCTGAAAATGAATTTGAGAAAAACTAAATTGTATCACTATAAAAAAAATCATTTTGGAGCTCCCAGCGCGTGCGCAGTGCGTGAAAAGACAGCCAGAGTATCCAAAAATGGAGAATCGAAAGAGATTAAAAATCGCATGTATGCGCACCCGTCGCAACTAAACAGTTTAGTCGCCGTGAAATCGCGTGGTGCAGGCAACCCGACTAAACTGTTTAGTTGCGGAAGGAATTGCCTGTATACGCTTAGCCTAATGGAGGAGAAAACTATCGTGCTACTTTTAAAATTTGTATAAAAACTATCTTTTATACAGGATCTAATTACAAACTCCTATCGCATTCTTCGATCGGAAAAATTCGTTTTTTCAGGCTAAATTAGATTGCTTCGAAGAATGAAGAACAATTTTTAACACTGAAATAATAAAATATTCTAATGTAAAATATTGATAAAAATTTACAATTAAAGCTGATTTTTCTTTATTTTGGGTCCAAAAAATATATATACTATTTGGATAATTATCGCATAAACAATTAAAAGCATGCAACAAAACTTAATAATTCAAGTCAATTTGTATAAATATAGAATTTCGCATGTTATCGAAATGTTATTGCCCAATTTCTGGTGATAATACCGACCGAAGACAAAGAAAATGTTACTAAGATTATCATTTGACATTTGGTGGCATTTTGACGTAGACTTACGTTTCTCCACAGTGGTCTAATGGAGTATCAGAAAGGAAAAAAATTATAACGCTTTTCGCGCTAAAGTTAAAAGCTTATACCTCCGTAACCAAATAACATAGAGAGTTGGTATTAGTTTTATTTAACAGAGAAAGGTAGACATTGAAGATTGCAAAACTAATTTCAGAATTTGTAACTACGGTTTAGTCATAGTCGAGTTGCAAAGTTGGTGAAAATCACGAAGAATTTATACATATAGAGTCACACTACACTACTAGTCCCTATAGACTATAGAGTTAATAGTCGCTTAGAGTTACTTTAGTCACAGAAATAATAGAAATTTAAACGGATTCCCTTTTTGGTTCCTTAAAACTTGATCTTTTTTAAAATTAGTTTTTGTTCTCCTGAGAAATAGTTCAAATTTTTATTCATAGATGGAGCTACTGGATAGCTTCTAGATCGTTGATTGTTTTGTATCTATTGCGTCATTTTTCTGCTTGGCTTGCTTCTGAAAGAAGGTAAAATTTTTATCTCTTTCTTCTGATTATGGATTAAAAAAATTTTGGATTTATGTTCTTTATTTGGTGGCCGGACAAGATTCAGACCACAGGAAGGAATAAAATTTGACTTTTTGTCGTTCCTTTCCACAGAAAATCTTGTTCCTTTTTGAACTAAAAATGGTGTGTGGTTTCTGATGAGTGAGCCATTTTAGTTCCTTTTCATTTGGAATAATGTCTTAAAAAATTGTTCTAAGTATTGGTAAATTTTGGTTTTTCTATAGTTCTTGTTGTATTTTTTTAAAAATTTCTGTTGAAGCAATTAATTTTTGCTGCTGCGTTTGCACGCAAAAACGTCTATTGTTTTCATTATTTTTCATTTTATCATTGTTTTCTTTTAATTTATTTTCTTTTAATTTAAATTTCTATTATTTGTTTTTGTATTTCGTTAGATTTGGCTGCATATGCGCCTTTATATTTAATGCAAAATATGTTATTGTTTTTTATTTTAATTAAAATTTAATTAATTAATTTTGCTAAATTTTAAGAATTATAACTATTATTTAGTCACAGAAAGTCACAGTTGAGTAAGGTAAGTAAGTCTACGTCCCTCAATCCCAGCGGCCTTTCCGCAGAGGCAACCTCCCGTTGCTTTTGTTTAAAAAAATAACGGTTTTTCTCAAACGGTTCATTATAGTGCGTTCTTCAGCAGGAAGGATTATGTTTTAGATATTCCTTCATAAAGAAATCTATCGGAATGAGATCTGAAGCTCATTGGTAGGGGGAGACTGAAAGCTACCTCTTCGCCGTAAAGATATTTAAGAAGAATTTAATCATGAAATAACCTAGAGTCACAATAGAAAGTCGGAGGTTTCTCATCCTGCTGAAAATTTTTATACAATAAGGTCCCGCTTTGAAACAACACTAGGGCTATTCTGGGACTGACCTCGTAATTTTGATCCGCCCTCAGATGACGAGGACAGCACTTGACCTCGCACCACCCTATGGAAACTTCCATATCACATCAGCGGGAGGACGTTTGGCCAATACGTATGATTTAATATATACAATAGGTCCCATTCACGGCGGATCTTCAGTGGAATCGGGTCTCGAACCTGGACCGAACTCTCCGTCCCCGAAAGCTAGACCTTACCATTAGGTCATCGAGGCGTCTGGAAGGAGAGGTGTAATGCATACCAGAGGTAGGCTCTC
>BGPR01017482.1:0-32453 GCA_013235015.1 Araneus ventricosus | reverse complement strand
TTGTGTTTTTACTGTGGTGTAATGCTTTTGTGTTTTTACTGTGGTGTCATGCTTTTGTTTCTTATTAATATCATGCTTTTATATCTTGCATGTAGTTATTGAAGGTGAAGTTCTGTGTAGTTTCAAATAAAAAGTAAAGATTAAGCTTGTTTTACATTAAAAGGATAAATTAGCTATGCCTTATTTGACAAGGCCTAATACAGTATTCATTTATTATATTTTGTGTTAATTTCTGTGTAGAAAGGAAAGCAGAGTTTACTTTTGTAATAATGAAAGAAAGATATTTTGAAATTATCAACTTTTGATTTTCAGTGTGGTAAGATTTTATAAGATTATTATATGTTTTTTAACAATGCCTTAAACATATTGCTACATCTTGTTTTGAAAATGGGATACATTAGAATTGCAACATACCAGTGTAGCTGGACTTTCATATTTCTCTTTCTCAGTGCATACTTTAACCCTCCTAGCGGCATAGGTGATTTTTTACCCCATTTTTCACCATTCAATTCAAAATCAGATAATTTATATTTATGTATATTATCTTAAACAATTATGGATAAAGTATTAAGATTGCAGAGATATGATTAAATACAAGGAAGTTCGATTAATTCACTTTTACCTGAAAGTTATAAGATAAAAATAATTGAGTCCTTGGGGGATTAAAATGGGTGTTTTTGTTGTTCAGATTTCATAGTAGAGAATTTAAATACTGATTACTTAAGTATTCCATCAAAATGCACAATTTGTTTTGTCTTTTCATAAATTATACACTTTCAGATAGAAACTTTGGATGCTTTTATAAGAACGGGCAAGAGTCTTAAAATCCAGCAGATATTTTTGCTGTAATTTGAAGTGATTAAAATCTTTTTTCACATTCTTAAAATTTCTAATTCCATTTAATCCATGGAGAGATTCAATCTTAATTTTTTAATAATTATATTTAAAAAAATTAATGAACATTTTTTCCTGACATTTTTCATCGAGTGATCTGTCAAGATTAATTGTAAATGAAGATGTGTGATATTCACTTATCAGATAGTTAAGGAAAAGAATAGAGCAAGTTTTAAGATGATTTTTCTTGCAAGTTGTTCTCGTGGTTGGAGTAATGAAGGAAATCTAACAATCAGAGAGAAGCAATCGCATTAAACCAGAAATGAAAATAAAAGTATTTAAAACATTCTGTGTTTAGAAATATATATCCCTTATATTTTGTAATTTATAAGTACTAATGTTATTATATATATATACAAGCTTAATATATATATTACATTACACCACCTGCATCCCGTGTTTAGAGCCATTTGGCTCCTTTCCAGTTTGGATGGATGGAGGTGAATTTTATTTTTTAAGAAAGGACAAAAACAAGTAACAGGTACAATAACAAATAAAAATGAAAATGAAACATACACTGGTCAGAACAACATAGAAAATAATACAAAATAGAAAAAAAACGTAGAGGGAAAAAAATCATAAGTAGCCGGAAGTGTGTGTCAGTCTGGGTGGATGAGTGCTCAATTATTATCCTCTACAATGAGATTGTTCACATCACATACAAAAAGCATTAGGAGTCGAAGTCGGGTTCTTGATAAGTTGTGAGAATGTTTTTCAACCACTGTAATTTAAGTGACACTGTTGGAGTTTGGAAATGCCAGGTGAGGGTAAACCGACATTTTGTGGCATAGTGAATTGGATCTCCTTTTTCTCCGCACGAGGAGTTGTCATAATATATATATATATAAAGTTTGTACTTTGTCATTCGAATTTCAAAGCAAAATCTTAATCATTCAGCCTTTTGATTTATCCTATTGTTTAAGATTTGTCGTCCCACCATGTCCATTCAACCAGTTTGGTTGCTGTAATGGCATCGGGCACGGGGACATGGGGCGGCGTTCTGTCTAAGATTTGAGTACGTAAAGTGCTTTTCTTAATGTATGGTCTCTTTAAGGATATAAAGATGTTTCTTTTAAAATTTTTTAACCTTATAGAGTTTAAGTACAGTGTTCTATTCTGAAAATAGATGCTAAGCAGAATTGAAATTTCTACACTTGCCTGTACTTAGAGCTTTCACTTCCCACCCTCATTTTATCGAAATATATTATTATCATTTATATCAAGAGAGTTTGCATTTATTCATTTAATTAGCAGTATCCTCACGGCTTTGCACATGACATGGTTCTTGGAACATAATTCTCAATTGGCTCCTTACCAAGTAGAGATTGTATAGACATGTGGCATGATAAGCCAATAATAGTCCGGTGAAGAAGGAATATTTCCCCCTCTCTTTGACACTGCAGATCTTCAAAGAAAATCTTTGGACTCATCAGGAGAACAATCAAGTAAAATCACTAAAAAAGATATTTCATCTCTTGTTTTAAATTGGGAGGAAATGTTCCAATTAGTCCTTAAAACCTGTGGCGGTGAGTCAGAGGGGCTGGGTCGCCCCCTCATTTTTTGTGGAACAATTAAGTTTTTATTTCATTTTAGCTGCTGAAATTAGGAATTATAAAAAAGCACTAGTGTCCGGAAAAGTTAGCTAATTTTGTAGTTAAATTTTGTTTCATACTCTGTATACTCTCGGTACTTTTAATTGTCTATAAATTTTTGCCCCTCCCCGCACACTTACAACACCCAATCGCCGCTACTGTTTAAATCAATTTGAAAAACGTAACGAAATTAGAATATGGGATGCAGGAATTGTAGTTTTAATATTGGAAGTTTTTCGAGAAAACTGATTATATTTAAATAAATTCTTAAAATTCCGTAGGTTGCGTTATATGTTCAAAACAAATTTCTTTAGAACGACAATTGTTTGCTCCATCGGATGATGGATAGATTTTTTTCCCGACCGTTATGACACTATGAGCTAAGACGTGCGAAAAAGCACCCAAAACAACGCAAAATATGAAATAAAAATTTTTCTACTTTAAATTTTAAAATTCGGACTTTGAGTTGCATTCAGTCACCATTACCACTACCTGCGTGTCAAATTTCATGCATGTAAGTGCGATAGTTCGTCTTGGCACAGCATTCGCGCACACAAACATCTCCTTTTATAAGTATACATTAATACTATCGAAGGCTTATTTTTCGCGAATTTAGTTGCGATAAGGGGACTGGGTTTTTAGTGTTTACCTAAAATAGTGTATTTGAAATGTAGAAAATCTGTATTAATAATATAAGTCATTTTTGTAATACTGTGTATTAAAAAACCGAAATAACTGGTTATGGAAAAACAAATGATTTTGCTGAAGTTATTGATTCTTTCTTATACACTGGTGGACAAATGCTAAGGACCATTTTTAATATTTCATAAAATTTGAACTTAATAGGAATACAATGATTCGCAATCAGTTGCGGAAAATCGTGGGACATACAATCGTCGGAACTCACTTTTTACCGTGAAGATTCGGTCACTAGGACATTTAAGGGGCTGTCCACAAATTGATGAAGACGAAAATTATTTTGGCCCACCCCGTTTCGCAGAAAGCTGATACTGAGTTGAAACTTTCATCAATAGTTTTGTTTGATGTTCATAATGTTTACATGCATTTTCGTAAAAATATTCTTGAAGATATAAAGGTTTCTTTAAAAAATCCTAATTTTTCCGCATGTTTTTTTGCTTATGACATGCAGAGTTTTCAACCAAATTGTACGAAGGTTACAGAATATTTGACAATATGTAAAAGAAGCTTTGTATTACAATTTGAATCAAATAATTTTAATATTACAGGAGATAAGAGTATTTGTAGTAAATAATTTTATACTGCGCATGTGCGAACGTAGCGAAATTTTGCTTTCATGATTTCAAAGGCAGATATGTAAGGACACTTATATAAAAATTCCAGTTCAATATCGTTAATATTCAGAAAGATATCGGCATTGCAGCGAGATGAATTTCGGTACACTGTAAGAGAAGCTAAATGATGAGGGTTCTTGCACAAATTGATATTTTTTAAACTTAAATCTTCGAACAGTAATATTGAATTTTATGAAAGTTGAATATCCTGAATACAGATGTATACTAGTAAATTAAACACATAATTTAAAATTTCTATGATAACTACTCGAAGATTCAAGTTTAATAAATTTCAGTTTGTGTATGGACCCTTATCATTTAGATTCTCTTTGTGTACCGAAATTCACCTAGCTGCAATATAGATATTTTTCTGAATATTAACTGTATTGAACTAGAATTTTTATATAAGTTGTCCAATATATCTGGCTCGTATATTTCCATAATATGGCGGATCTTGTGTTTAACTTCGTCGTATAGTGGGGAGAATCGAGTATGTATTTTGGAAGATTGCTCCTTCTCCCGTGGATGGATGTTGCCCAAAATTTGATGAAGATCATCAATTTTAGTGTACAGAAATTGAATCTTCTAGCTCGTCCCTTTTTGAGGTATCGTGTTCTCATGCACACTTCTACCCTTTTATGGATTTGGTACAAAATTTAAAACAGATCTTGAACTTTAGTTATAAAAGCTTAAGCCAAATTTCATCCATCGAAGTCGTTACGTATTTGAGCTATCGTGTTGAAATACAAACGGACGGACCGACAGCACACACTTCCCGCAGACGGATTTTTTTCTAAAATTTGATACAGATGTAAAATTTTGGTGTTAAGACCACATACAAAATTTTGTCCATCTAGCTCGTTCCGTTTTTGAATTATCGTGTTCACATACACATACAGATATGCACGGACAGACAGATTTATTAAAAAAAATGGCCTTTTTCGGACTCGGGGGGGACTTCTCAAACGCGGAGATTCATCATAATCTGGAGATCCAATTTTTTGTCGATTACATTACTTTCTTTTTGTATATTTCGTATGCGAAAAAGTAAGAACAACTAAAAATAATTCTTTAAATATGAAGGTGATCATTGCCACCAGCAGAATCGAAAGCGTCAAGACAAATTATTAATTTTAGAGGGGTGTGTGTCTTAAGATGCATGCAAAATAACTCTTCGTATTCATTTAAGAGAAAACAACTTGTATATATTTTAATGCGTGTAAGCAACACTTTAGTGTCATTGTGTGTAGCTAACTGTGGGAGCCGGCGGTAATTTAAAATGTAAAGCCATATGAAGTCAGATTTATTAGTTACTTATTATAATAATTCTGACAGATCGTCTCGAAATAGTTGCCATACACATCACATATCAATGTGATGTAGAGTTTTTAAAGGATTAATGCGTTATCAATTTTCACCCTGTCATTTTCTCAATAATTGTAAGTTTATGCGTCGTTTCGGTGAAAATACAAAATTACAATTAAGTTAATCTATCCCTAGAGGACTAATCAACTGAAGTAATTAAGATGATCTATGATAGGGATACAGTGACGCCATCTACTAAAAGTGTACGATCCAAGTAAGAAGAAAACGAACAGAACGCCTTTTAATAACCAATACAGATTTTAATTTTATTGTGCAAAATAAGAAAAGCTTTAATAATTAAGTATAAAATAAATATTCGAATAGATTTTGTTTGAAAATCTGGTAAAAAGTGGAAAAACATTTTTCATTCGAATCGATTTCGAATTTTCATTCATATTTGATTAAAACAAGAGTGGGTAGGTGCTAATTTTACAACCAATTTTATATTTACTAAAATTCCTATATTTCTAAATTCAAATTTATGAACATTTTTACCGAGGCAATAAATAAGAAGCAAAAAATTAGATATTTTTTCATTGAGAATCGGTGATTTTTTTAGTCAAATGGGAGAGATGTTTTAGACTGTTAAGAAAAACCTTCTACTTTTGGGAGCAGTTTTAAATAAAAGCTTTTCGTAAAGTTTTTTAAAATTAATTTATTTATTTTGGTTACTCATTGAGAAGCTCGGAAACATTCAGTAGATCAACTACACAGCGTTCGGTTTACCACATAGTCTTTTGGAGTCGAAGACTGAAGAGCGTGTTATTGATGAATGTTTACAACAACGGTAAACATCTTAGCTCGACTAAGCAACACAAATGGGCACCATGGGCTGTTTCAAACGAGCAGCGTGGAGTAATGAATCCCAGGTGAATCTATGCTTTTGAAAAAAGGGTGCATGTCGATTGTTTGGGGAAATAGAATTGACAATTTTCCATAGTGTAGGCCTAAAGAATCAGTTCGCATGTCACAGGCTTAAGGGATATAGAATGAGTAATTTATATACGGGGTGTTGGATAAGATTAAAATCATCTTCCATATATAAGGAGAAAATGTCATTTCCCCCCTTAGTTTTCAGAGAATTCGTTTTTATTGACTCGGCAGTGCTCTTTTCCAAAACAAACAATTCGATTCACAGGCTACGTTACGCCGAGGGAATCTGAAAACATGCACTCAAGTCCATTAAAGCATGGCAGATTACTTGTCACGTTGGAACTATTCAGGGTAATGATGGCTTAGAGATGGTTTGGGCTCTTATTTGGTGAAAGATTTTGGACTTCCGAGGCATATGGTGGTTTTCTTAATGCAGGGTGATCATCTATATATTTTTATTTCTTTCAAACATCCCGATGTTTTTACTTAATGGATAGAAGGTATTGTATAGCAACAGATTCGGAAACCTTCGGTGCTTTTGCGCATGCGCCGGGCGGAGTTATTTTCATCAAAATAGGGGGAAAGTGAAGAATGGAAGGGCGATGTTTACATTTTACTGAGCATGATCTAGCAAAGAACTCCGGAAATGCGCTCATATGACTCATTGCCTGACACCCCTTTTCGGTTTAAAATCGTCCAAAAGAGGTAGTCTCGGAATCCGTGATCAGACTACTTGTCTCCTTTGTATGACAAGGCTTTTGCTTGGTTGAAGGAAGATTTTACTCACTTTTAGGCCACCTAGGATCCTCGATTCAAATCTTGACGTTAATTTTAAAAATTAATATCGTTCATGCTTTTTAATTAATAATGCATATTAACTTGGTTCTCATTTATATTGCTTAATTTTTTAACGTTTGCCTTACTTTTAAATATGTCGGTCAGAATTATCTGAACTACGGAAACTTTGTGCTGCACTTAAAATAAGACCTTTCGGCACCAAATTTTAAATAGACTTATTTTTCCTCTTTGAAAGATAAAAAAAAAAAAAAAAAAAAACTGCTACTCGGATTTCGGAGCATCAAAAAAAGTCGTCGGTTATATTCGCAAAAGATGATTCTAAAGAGATTTTGAAAGTCGTTGTCAGAAACATTTATTTTGATTTGTCCTCCTGCCATGTGTTCCAGACATTTATCACTAACATGATGGCCGCGATCGTGTTAAGCTCCCTACCAACGACAACAATAGGTAGCCAAATCCCCGTTTCTTTTGGGTATGGAAAATAAAGCCCTTGCTGTTCTTGATTCCCCTTGCATTTATCTATTTTATTTTATCTTAATCACTGATATTAGTTTGTTTTTAGAAATATTTATTTGTAGAAGCTTCATCTTAAGCTTTCTCTTGACGTTGGTTTGTAGTTCAACTTAAATACCGTAGCAAGATGAACACGACTTGTGTCTATTCGATTTTCTTTTGAGAATAAAATGACTTAAAAAGGGTGGAAATTTTGTCGTACATTTTACATGCAGCTAATAAACATTTAAGACTTAATTGCTGCATTCTTTAAGAACATTACAATAGAGTCTCCCTACAACGAAGTTTCCCTACAGCGAATTTCTTCCTATAACGAAATTTTTAATCGGAATGTTAAAAAACATTCAAAACATTCTCCATATAACGAAATGGTTGTCTCCCTATAACGAATTTTTTCAGACCTTTATCTTTTTGATTTTTGTCATTTTTGGAGAAAGTTGCTAATTTCTGTGCAAACAAATCGCTCACACGTGCCTGTATCTGGAACCACTCGCATTGTTCATTCCAGCGATAACACATAACAATAGAATGCTATGTGAAGGGTAATGCAGTTGTGGGGACCTGGGTTTCTACACAGGGAGCAATATTTCTACGGGTCAAGATTCCAAGAATCGGGGTGGAAACAGCAAATGGATGTGATAATATGCATTTTATGTTTATCCGTACTAGTACATATTATTCTCTAAATTGGTGAATTGTCTTCGCTTTTGAGCATTTTATTTATACAGCAAAAATTAGTATAATTTTAACAAATTTGTAATAAATATTACTTCATTTTTAATTGAAAGTCGTAATTAAATATTTTTGAACTTATCGCACATACTAAAAGGTTTGTAACATTTACTTAAATAACTGCAAAAATGTCTAATCTCCGTATAACGAAATTTTCTCTATAGGGAATTTTTCAACTGGAACCAAACGATTTCGTTATAGGGAGATTCCACTGTATTTCTCTTAGTCTTTGCTCTTTATTCAGTCTTTAGGATAGGTTTCCATGTTATTAACATTCCCGTTTAATCGAATATTCTGTGTCGACTGTATTGTCTACTACAACATACCTAACCATTTTCTCCTAAAATCGCGCAAACTAATCTAATAACCTCTCTTGCATCTGTTGGAGTATCTTAATCATCCTGCGAGGAAAGATGGAAAGGCCTATTATAGTCTGTATCTGTATCCGCAGGCTAATTGAAACGATGCAAGCATGCGCTTTTGTGTTGATGACCAGTGGCATTTCTGGTACGTTATTGAAGATTATGAGATATATTAACTACTAGCAGTACGCGCACGGCGTCGCCCGTGGAACCAGGACTTAAAAAAAAACGTCCACAATGACACGAAAAAGTTTTGAAAACAAAACAAAATATACACATTGATTTTCCCGCTTACTTTTCTTTGCGATAATGATATTTCAACTGTAGGAAAACAGTACAGAGTACGTTAATACAAAACAATATTAAAAAATTGCAACGTGAAATTCATTATTAGATAGCAAGCAAAATATGCGACACAAAGAAACACGTTAAGACACTGCCGAAGATAATAATCGATGTCATTTAGTGAAAGGTTATGAAGTCTCCTGCGCTCTGCACCGCCAGCCAATGAAATTGCAACAATGCATGCTGGGAACGTTTACTTGCTTCGGAGAATGTCTCGCGGAGAAAGCTGGCTAGCGAAAAATCTGTTTGAACTGACCAGGGAACAATTAATTAAAAATAACGGAAAAAGGTATTTTAACCGTTCTTGTTTTAAATCCGACAGAAACGTTCCAGTTATAAGCTGAAAAAAAAATTGAAAATGATAGTGTTATTAGAACGTCGGATGCGAGAATTTTAAGAAATCCGAATGGAAAATTAACATGAAAGTTACTATTTTTCAAAAAATTCTCAAAATTCAGTAAATTACGTTTGAAGCTCAAAATAAATTTCATTAGAAAGAAAATTGTTTGTTCTATCTGATGGTGTATAAATTTTTTTCAAACTGTTAACAGAAACGATACTGTGGACAAAAATGTTTCAAAAACAACACGGAACATTAAATAAAAAATTTTCTAGATTAAATTTTAAAATTCGGGCTTTGAGGTGCATTGAGTCACCATTACGACTACCTGTGTGCCAAATTTCATGGCTGTAAGTGCGATAGATTCGTCTGGACATCGCATGCACACACAAACATTGCCTTTTATAAGTATAGATAAAGCTACAGAAAATGCAATTATCTACTTTTGTCTCGAAGCTGAAAACACCATTAAAAATGAGGTTAATACATCAGCAATTTCCACTATATAAACAGTTCTCATCTTACAGTGATAATGCTATTAGTTTCAGATTAACCCTTTTAGTGAAGAGGAAGGATATAGCGTAGTTCGCAACTCTTGCGAAAAGTGCCAACGACGATATATCGTTGCGTATGCAATGGCGCCTTACTATTCGCATCGCGAGAGAAGTGTATCTCAAAATAAATTTATAAAACGTTATAAATGGTTTTATTAATATATTCTACTTATTAATAATATTCGATTAATATTAATGACTAGCCGCCTTCAGCGACCAGCTTATTCGCCGGGAATATGATTTCAATTGAATCTTGTATAATTTTATATTCATGGTTCTCTTGAAAACGTAATTTTGAACTTCAGATTGTGGTAGATATTTAAACCATGTTCTATTAGTGACCTTGTACCTGTTTTATTCATTTTCTATATAAATGTCCCTAAAGGAGTCAAATGACTGACCACGCCCTATCTTCGCTTTCTTATTCCTCTTGTAAAATGTGCATTTGCGGCGTCATGTTAGTTGGATTAAAACATGTTCAAAAAAGAATGAAAACATAGCAACCATAATCTTTCAGCTTATGTTTCTGAATATAAGCAAAGAAATATATCGGAGCGTTTTGTTTACAGATTTCACAAAAATTTTGATGAAATAAAATATGAAAGCAAAATGAATTAGGATCCTAGCTGAGATTACAACAATGAAAGAGAAATACGCAATTAAATATTTGTTTAAACAATGAAAACGGTTCGTGTTGCGTCGCAACAGTGAAAAGTATTGCTGTAAATTATGCCAAAAAATATTTTTAAAAAATTATTATAATTCAAGAAAACATTTTACGGCAAGTTGATAGCATTGAAAAGGTAATTTTTTGCACTTTCAGACAGAGAAAAAATGATTTTTGTGCTGCAGTATTTTCGGAAGTTATTACAGAAAACACCAAAATTTCGTTTAATTTTTAATTAATTAAAATTCTAATTAAAACTTTAAAAAAGGGCCCCGAGGTGCACATTTACACCCTCCAAAGTATGTTTGTGCCAAATTTCGCAGCTCTATGTTCAGCGGTCTGCCCTGTAGAGCGCCAACACACAGACACTCACACACACAGTCTCCTTTATTATTAGTAGAGATATTCGACCAATATTATCACTTAATATAAGATTAATATTAATAATAATCGATTAATATTATAAGTTAATATTCGATTTTTCTGTTTTTCATATTGTTTTATATTTATATTATTCGTATGATTTTTAACAAATATTGAAATACAATTGGCATTAATTTTTTCTCCCTTTATTTCGTAATATGCTCCTTTTTGCATTTTGTAAACATCATTCGTATTTTGTTTTTTATGAGATTTTTCCCAAACCTTATCAAATTCCTCAAATTGGTCCGGCGTTCTTCGCATATTTACGATACTTTCGGTCGGCACTAAAAGGGTTAAATTGATTTTTTAAAATCATTTAATGAGTTGTTTACTTCTTATTCAAAATATGTCAAAGCTAAGAATTAAAATATGAGGATAATGATAATTTATAATGCTCCATGTGCATTAGGTTAAAAGAGGACTAGAGGGGAAAAAATTTTCAGTGCAAAAAATACAACAAAAGGAAATAATTGCACACTGATAATATTTTAATGAGTCAAGATTCTTAATGATAATGGATTTCTCCTGTAGGATGGAAACTAAAAATTGCGCTTTTCTTAAAACTCGTGTACGTGCAAGTATATTTTGATTTGACGAGAAATGGGAAAAACGTACCGGTTTAAACCGAAAGCCGTTTTTTTTTGTTTCGGTTAACCGGGTTTTTTTTCGGTTATTTTTTTGCTCCGGTTTAAACCGTTTATTTTTTTTTTAAATCCAAAAGCCGGGGGGAAAAAACCGTGGCAAAATCAGCTATCAAAAGATAGGCTCGATTTTAGGTTCGAGTTATGAGGTTTTGAATTTCATCATCTTAGGCCAATAAACGACCACCGCTTCCTCGAGGCGGACATTGAGATAGTCTAAAATAGTCATAGTCAAGCTTTCATAACTCGATTAGTTTTGATCGCAGAAGAGTGGAACATTTTGTTTAAAATTTCAGTGTGTCAAAAATATTTTAATAAATATGATTAATAAGGACGAGGGACTGTATAAAAATTTAGACATGTTTTTTTTTTTATTATTATACATCTAGACGCAAACAACACAAAATACGATTATTTACGTCTGTACTCTCTAATTACTTTTTTTTGTCTACAATACTTAATACAATTCTTAAAAATTTGTCTACAATACTTACTTATTGTATTAATTACTCATTTATTATTATTACTTATTGTATTAATTACTTATTTATAATCATTACTTATTACATTAATTATTGTATTAATACTTACTTATTGTATATTATTATTATTAATAAAATTTTTTCCACAAACGTTGCTTTTTTAAAAAAACCGGTTATTTTGAGCGGTTTTAACCGTCAGGTTAAACCGGAGGGGAAAAAAACCGGTATAACCGAAAACCGGTTTTTTTTTTTTGCAATAACCGCTATCCCTAGATTTGACTGCTACTCGTCGAACTCACTTTTACAGTGTTTCTTAACGTTTATACTCGTCTACGTTTAATGATTTTCTGAATCACATGTATTTCATAAACGTAAAAATGAAAAACTTACGAATCGTGTATGACTCATGACGGTGAATATGCTAATTTTAGACTAGAGTTTTCTCCAAATGAAAAAGTAATTTGCTTTCTTTTCCTAAGTATTGTAATTGTGACTTGACGAGTCAACTTTTGAATCCTATTGCTCTAACAATTGGAATAAGATTTATCTATCGCCTCACATCGTTCTATATCTTTTGTCAATTTTCAGTAAAGTCAAAGCTTCAAGGAACCGAATTTTATTGAATTTTCCCAATAGAGTCAATTATGTGAACTTACATTTACACGAAAAATGTAACTCCGTGTGTCATCTAAACATGCGCCTGCGTCATTTAACCCATTCACTGCCAGCAACATTTAGAGCACAGCCAGACTCTATGAATATAGTACGAGATATTTCGTAGTTGGCAGTGAATGGGTTAAATCGAATATGTATGTCCTTAGCATCGTAGATTTTGTTTACATTTTGTGGCACCTTTTTGAGAGGAAAAAAAAACGCGTTATCCTTTGGCGTTTTACTGATATAATGCAAAAGAGAATGACGATTATCATACGAAAATGTTTTTCAAGTTTCCATTTAAAATTCCGGAGTTAATTAAAAGCATGCGCTGCGAAGATTCGATATCATACTGCATATTGGCGTACTAGTGTTGACGAAAGACTTTCCAACACAATTGTCTTCTTTTCTAATCCTTCTGATCTGAATCGGATCAGATCCATGAGGTCGTTCGAATTCATCACCTCCAACACGAAATCCGGTCGCTTGAGCAAGTCATCATGCACCAAGGCAACACAGTCAAGTAGATGTTGCGGAGTGGCCTCAATCATGTTGCACTTTGGGTAGATATTGAACTTCTTATCACCACGAGAGAATCTGAGGGTTTTTAAGTGACCGGAAGCTAAGCGAGTCAAAGCTGTTTGGTCTTTCCTATTCCCCTTAAAATGTATAGTAGCACCGGGGCCTTCACTACGATACCATGAATGAACACAATTGTGTATATGTTTATTAACTAACTTGTAAAAAATGAAAGTAATCGAATAAATAATTCAAGAAAAAATAACTAAATGTGTTACAAATTAAAAAAAAAAACGTCAATACAATTTGCATTAGACTTTCTCAAATAATGCTAACGATGCTCCTTGTGTAAATGGAAAACGATATTAAAAAATTAGAAAAAAATTAAGAACTTAAAAAAAGAAATTTAACTAAAATTTTGATGTAAGAATTAAAATTATTTTATCGAAGTAATTATGAAGCAAAAAAATTAACTATTATTTCATTCACCCTAAGAATTATTATTAATGTTACTAGCAGGATGCGCAGTAGATTCAAAATTTGAAATAGCGCAGCTCACTTTAAGTTTATCGTGTGAGCATGGATTGCCTCAATTGCTAAAATTTACTTCGGAATCATAAATTAATCAAATATAGAAAATTTTAATACTCTATGTATGGAAAGGTTAAATTAATTAATACTAAGTGCATATGAGAAGTATTCAAAACTTATCAACTTTCCCATAGCAAATTTATTATTCTTATTTAGCTTTGACAATAAATCACGGCACTACAACACAATAACCATATAGAGATAAAACACTGTGTTGATGAAAAGCTAACATTCTATCTTTGCAAATAGCATTCATTAAAAATCTTTCATTTACCTGAATTTTTAAAATTTAATTTGCACCGTCAACTAACTGTACATTCATCTTTCCTGCAGTCCGCCATTTTAAAATCTTTATTTGATATTAGAACAAAGGAAGAATCAAAGTTCGGGTTGCCCATACATCTATGCAATGCAATGCAATTCATGAAATAAAACAAAATTATCTAACTTGATATATAAGTTTGGAAAGTGACCTTATATAATAGAAGCTTAAGTCTACGTTGACTGCAGAGAAAACTGGTATACGATATTTTCTGTTTGAATTTCTCGAACTTCAGTTTCCTTCTTGGAATAAACTGCTTAACACGTTCACGCCGGCGCGTACCACCGGTGGCTCGCACTTGGATGTTCCATCAGGCGGTGCGTACCACCAACAATTTAGATGGTTTATCAACTAGAAAAAAATTCCATATACAGTAGAGTCCTGTTAATCCGCGCTCCGCTTAATACGAGGTAGCTTTAAAAAAAGTAATAAAAAATTCCATTGTAGTACTATCTGTCACTGGATAAAGAATTAAGATTTTTTTCCCTCTCGCTAATGCTTAAAATTTGTCGCCTGCCTGTTGAGCCGGCGATCAGTTTTTCTTGGAATTTTCGCATGATTACCGAAGAAGAAGAAGAAATTGATGAAACTGAAGATTTAAATCATGAAACGGAGATAATTTGCATGCAGAAGGCACGGCAGCGTTAGATGTTACCCTTCGCTATATTGAGCAGCAACCAGATGCTTTCCCACATAACGTTTTATTTTTGAAACGCTTGTGAGACAACGCAGCAAGAAAGAAACTTTCTGCTCAAAAACAAACAACTTTAGATTCATTTTTTAAACATTAAATCAAGTGAGTGTGATTGTATTTAAATTATATGTTATTTAAAATACATTTTATGTTTGCAAATCTGTGTGCTCGTTATTTTTTCGCTATTTGATCTCTCTATTTTTCAGTTATACTTACATATATAAAACTGAATTTTTCTCTTCGATTTTATTATGTAGTCCGCATAATCCGAGTTGCTGTCGGTCCGGATCAACTCGGATTATCGGGACTTGACTGTAGCTGAAAATTAAAATAATGGAAATTTAACGTATATTAATTGACAAAGTAGGATTTATTTTATTTCAACTCAGTATTATAAACATAACAATTCTATATTATAAACTCAATTGTTTAATTATTGCTATGCAATTTTTTAAAACATTTCAAACAAAGTTCTGGCAAAAACCTGACAGCAATAGTGGTAAAAAAATGAAGAGCAGGAATGGTTATCATTGCGGTAAAATTTCATTTTTCACTTTAGTTCGGCACCGCTCGAAAAAGCAAACGCTCTTCGACTAGCCGCCCATGGGAGAGAAACATGAATTGCAGAACCGGCGTGAACGTGTTGTTGAAAATGTGCTTTACGTTTTTAAGATTAGGATAAAAAAAAAGTGCCCAGAATGAGATTTGCATCAATTATAAAATGATGGGAAAATTTCTACCATCCGATTGGCACAGGATAGCCAAAGATAGCTCTTGTGCCCAGTGGCGGTTTTTCCCACAGGTGTTTGAGGCGCTTGCCTCGTGCCTCGAGAATCTAGGAGGCCTGAAAACCTATTCGACGTACATCGTAGTGTTAAACCGACGTCGATTTTTCGACATTTCGTAGGGGAAGGGGGCCTCAAAGCGATTTTTAGCCTGTGGCCTCATATTGACAAAGTCCGCCACTGCTTGTGCCATGAAACATTACCAAACCAAACCGTTCAGACCCATGGAGCTTCTGTACTCCAGGTTGCTGTAAGGGGCCCATTATTTTGGGAGGGAGGAAAGAGTATGGCTGCATCCTTGAATGCCTTATTTCGAATGATAGCATCGTAAGCTTTCACGATTATTTAATTGTAGTGGGTGCCGATCTGGATTCTTATCACTAATCACATATTTATTCTGAACCAGGTCCGCCAGCTTGGATTCAAATAATCAAAGATGTACGCAATTTTAAAAAATAATAAGTTCAGGAGAATTTATATTGACTTTCAAGTCGTGATTGTTCAATTCTACTTTCAGTTGGAGATCTAGTTCTCGATTCGGACTGACATTTATTAAAATAAAAATTATTGTTTGCATATAAATTTTAACTTACAGTTTTGTTTCTAACTTTGAAAATGAATTTATTAGGCGCCTTTGAATGCAAATAACGTTTATGGATTTTATTTAGTGTTAATGACATCATTTGGCTTTTATCGTAGCGCTTGTTATCGGCACAGATCGTTTTTATTCGCTTTGCCATCAAAAGAATTGAAAAATGTAATCATTATAATTCCTTTCTGCCTTTTTAATGACGTGCAGAATCAAAACCTCTATTTAAATTGAATGCTCATTTTTTTTAGCTAACTATTAACAATAACTAATTTTTGTTTCTTTCGTGAAAAAAATATGAAAAATATTTTTTTTAAATATAGTTTTCAGTGTTTTTAAAATTTATAATACCATTTTGTGTTTTTGTGGAGAACTTTTCTGAAAGGAAGCGACATGTGAATAAACTATTTACTGAACTTCTTGTCACTGAAGCCACTTATTTTAATACAATTTTATTCTAGTTATTTCATGTATAGTTTTATGCAAATTGCTGTAAAAGGAAAGTTATATTATGTAATAATTACTTGAAGTGTGGACTTATTTACTGAGATATACCGGATTATTTGCCATTACTGTTTAAAATTCTTGAGTGTACTTTTGGTTATCAGTGATCTATGCTAATTAAATTTCTCATTTTTAAAAAATTCTTATGCCGTTATATGATTTGGATAAAGATGAATGATAATTTTTTAAACTTTAGATTCTTGATATGATTCTGGCAAAGAAATGTTAAAATGTATTGCTTTGATTTATCACGTATTGATCAGTTGATTTCGCCCCCATCCCCTTCTTCTCTTCTAATTCTGCAACGCAATTCTAATTTCAAGGAAATGTTTGGAATTAATTCGCTTTGCAGCTCTTTTTTTTTGCTAAGTATTGTTGAAGAGTTTGACTGATAAACACTCTTCACAACTTAAGATAACATCCTTTGAAGAAATTTGCCAATTTTTCACGATCTCATTTGTCATGGCGATCTACATTTTCAGAAGCCCTTGATGAAGGATATTTTATACGCTGCATTTGGAGGTTTGACATCGATGTTTATTATCAGAACAGCCTTCTGCTCATTGCAGGCCGTTGCATGATTAGATAAACTCGTGACGTCTGTTTTTGTACGATTGAAAGATCTAACAATTTAGATTTTTTTTATATCTTCAATGCACATTTTTTTAAAAACAAAAATTAGTCCCAGAAGGTTAAATTTACTTAATAGAAAAGATTGTTGAGAGAGAGTATATATTTTTTCTTGTTTTCGGACACTGCTCTGACCTTACTGATATACTGATATTTTATCCTCTAAGGCTGTCTTCGCGAAAAGATGAAGCAAAGGACTTCACCCAACCCACATTTTGGGGTAGAAAAAATTTGCTGATGACTACAAAATTTCATATGATTGTTACAGACATATTCTTCTATGAATAGTTGAAAGTCGTTTTTGTATAAAAAATTTTCGAAGGTCAAAATATATACGCAAAGAGGGATGTAATTAAAAATTAAAAATGTACAATTTTTGTTGGAAAAAAGATGAATAGAAAGTGAGTGGAATGTTTATATATTGCTTAATTGTTATTCGAAAACACGAGGAATGACCTCCTAATTGATTTTGCTTCATTGTATGACATCTTCAAGAAGGCAAGTTGATTTTCTTTCTGCAAACAGTAGCAATGTGGGAATTGATTTATTCCTTATTCTTTTTCACACCCTCTCGTACGTCTTTGATCTCCACCCATTGAGATGGTTGACGTCAGGAAAGCAAGAATTTTTTAAACTTAGAGAATTCGTTTGTCTTAAATGCCCCCTTAGCAATGTTTTAAAACTGAAGCGAATCTGCTATTCGGCAATCATTTTCCGTTGAATATAGCAGTATTAGAAATCATCTGCTTCATCCTTTATTATTAATTAATTTAATAAAAACAATTTTTCTGCGCACAATTTTATTCGTATGTTAAAAAGTAGAATTTTGTGATTATTTTCTACTTTCTAATCTATAATGTTTTATTCATTATTATAAGCATGGCGCCTTAAATGCACTACCAGGTGGCGCCACTTGTACGGAATCAAAATTTAATTAATGAATCAATTAACCGATTATAAAGTTCAGAACATATTAAAACATTAGTATATTGTTATCGAGAATACATAAGTGTAGAAAATTTCAAAACTAGCGCATCAGGGAGTGAATGGAAAATCGATCACAAAATTTCATCTGTACAAACATGAAACAAGTTCAGTTGAATAAAAGTGCGTGAAAACGTTGCAGTTGATGATATCTCCATTTTGAAACGTAATTTTGAAGTAGCAACTTAATACGGATGGGGTAAGAAGCTATTTTTTTTTATTTAATTGATATGCCGTATATTTTATAGGAAAAAGAGAATTTTTGGAGAAAATTAACCTCCAATGTGGAATTTGGGGAGAAAGTCAGAGTCAAACTCGCGGCCCCCTTTTATTAGATGAGAGAACGCAGGGCAAAGACATTTAGGGGCTTTTCATTGTTATGTGGAAAGCGATGAAAGCAGAAGAAATTGCAGGAAACGGGATCGAAAAGGAAAACATGGCCCAAGCAGCGGATGTTCATTATATACTGCATTATAACATAATTACAGACTCCGAGAGCTTAACGAGGATGCGGTAACTCAATAAAATCTGGTCCCCGCGCTGTTTGACAAAGGAAGTCTTTAAAAGCTCGTGAAGTAGGCGTATTCAAGGAACAGCGACTCTTTTATCAGGTATGCAAAGGCACAGAAGGAAAGATTTCAACAAAAACATCGCCAGTGATATTTCCCCCCCTATTAGATCGATGTAAACGGTAAATTGATATTTCATATACAAATAAGTAATTATTTGACTCCGTAATATACGTTCAGTTGTCAGACGCAGGTATCGCATTACCGGTATTGAAATTTTCAAACATATAACTAATTCATGCATAGCAATGATTTAAACTAGGGTTTCTTAAATTTTTTTCTACTTGCCTCCCAAAATTGGAAAACGAATAAAATACAGAGCATTTAGTAATTAATGAAGTAATGATAAACAAAGGATTTCTGTTTAAAATAGCTATTGAGCAAATTAAATTCAAATGTTTTATTTAATTGGAGAGAGTTTTTTTAACTGACTTTGATCCCGAATATCGTAGAACCTGAACGAAGTTCGATTTTAAAAACTTCGCAACCCCAAACTTCTTCTTTCCGGCTGAACGTGAGGATACGCAATTTAAGAAGCCCTGATTTAAACAGTAAAAATAATTGTGGATTCTTTTATATGAATGGGCAAAGTGATGCATTTTCTAACAGTGGCGAATCCAGAGGCTGTTTCTTCTTAATCTCCCTTTAAAAAAAGTGACAGCATTTCTTCCTGACTTTTGAAAGGGTCGAAATTTTCACACTTTTGTAGCCATTCCACTCGTATTTGTAGCGTTGACACGGCCAAAAACATGTCTTTACTTTCTCTTATACGAAATATACAAAGAGAAAGTATTGTAATCGTCAAAAAATTCGAACTCAAGATTTTGGCGAATCTCTACGTTTTAGACCTCCCCGAGTCCGAAAAATACAATTTTGGAATTATGTCTGTCTGTATGTCTGTGAACTCGAAAACTATTAGAGATACAGGGATGAAATTTCGTATGTGATCTTTACACATAATTTGTAGGTTTCTTTCAAATTTTGGACAAAATCTGTCGAAGGGTTGACTGTCTGTCGGACTGTATAATCGCATACTTGTAAAATTATATCTCCTAAAATATCTCCTTTTGGTTTAGATAAATAAAAATTTGTATGACGGTTGCTAACATTAATTATAGATCTGTGCCCAAATTTCGTTTCAATCGGTTAAAAAAAAGGCGGTCAAATTGCATAATTAATTTTTGTAATCCGATTTTCCATACGCATGTGTACTCGTAGCAATCTGTGCACGCGGAAGGATTACGTCACTTTGTCCTTGAGCTGGCAAGAGTGGAACCTAGCAGTGTGTGATAGTTGCTTTTTAATCGGTACTCGTCTCTTTGAATTTGATTCTTTACCTAAATATTTTACAATCACTTTATCAGAAGGTTTTTCATTGTAGATTAGTCATTGGATTCTGGGTTACAGTAGGTTCGAATTTTTTTTTATCCACGCGAAGGGAGGGGAAAGAGCACCTTTTTGGGGAAGTATACGAGAAAGTTTAAGGGAAACCACTCCCTTTTACGTGTGTACTGGGAGCAAAATCTCTGCGCATGCGCAAGCTATTCAGCGAGGTCATTTTCTCCTGTTTTCTTTTCTCGCGGAGCTTGCTAGAGTGCGATAGAAAATAAATATTGCTGAGTTTTAGTATATACGCATCTCTTTGAATTTGATTCTTCATCTAAATAATTTACAATCACTATAATATGCGATGAAAAGTCTTCTGATAGTCATTGCATTCTGGGTTACAGTAGGTTCGAATTTTTATTACACACAGTGGGAGGGGAAATGACAAATTTTTGAGAAGTATACAAGAAAGTTTAGGGCAGGCCACTCCCGCTGGTTGCTAGTTATTTCATTTTGTTTTTTATTAAACTTTCGAAGTATTGTAGTGTTCTTAATGATTCTTATTGTTAGGTGAGTAAAGCCTGTAAAGTTAAAGTGATTCGGTCTACATAAGCCGTAAGGTTTGACATTCGTCAAGACGATACAAAATTTTTTATACCTCAGCCCCTCCCCCCGCGACCCAAACCCTGGATTCGCCACTGTTTTTTAAACAATATATCCCTGTAATTAGATAGAATTTTTTTTCATTGTATGGGAGACCATTTTCGCATGTTTTTAATTAAGGAGGAAATCAGGTGTTTTAGCAGGGTAGTAGAGCATTGGGAAAACTGGATGCTTGCTAGGAAAATCTAGCCTATCCAATCTAAGAAGTTTTTGGTTGATGTTGGCTGAACTTGTAACTGATGACTGAAACAGTTTTAACGAATTCTCGTCTTCATTCTCTATGGGTGTGTGCTTGGAGCCGATGAATTGTGGAAGTTTAAAAGTTATGTTGGGGTGTATGAAAGTTTGAAGTGCCGTTTTAAGTGTATCCTCAGCTCAGCACAGTTCAGAATTATGAGAGCCTCTTCCAAAATCCATCGGCGCAGCAACCCAACCATTCAACTTATTAATCCGACTGGCCTGTTTATGAGGAGTTCGAGTCTGGTTGAAATTATGAAATGTCCAGTGAACTGCATCCCACAAAAATTGTTTAAAAAATAGTTAAAATCTTTCGTTAATAGAATATTTTGTATTATTTACTGTTCATGATTGTAATTGTACATACATATAGAGCGTAACAAATTATACTTTAACTATTTTGCTTTTTGTAGGTTCTTGCTGTGATAGTTCTTTATTCGTTTTGGATTTATGATTAAATGCTTATGTTAAATGTGATCAGACTCCAGCTGGTTTGGATTAGCGATTCTGTACTGTTCTAAAAAGAAATCGCTGCCTTTGAAGCGTGAAAGCGTGTGAAAACAGTATGCTTTGTATGGATATTGAAATATTTGCTTATTTTTCATTAGCACTTTCGAAATTGGTTCTAATTATTTTTGAATTTTTAAAACAGAATGTGGACTATTTAGTTCTATATACGTCACTGTTTTCATATTCTATGCACAAACGAATGCTATAAGTTGAATGTATGTGTTTCTATTTGAAAATTTGAAATCTAAAATAAATAACTGCACTGCATAACGAAACTCGCCTGAGTTAACCGTAACACCATTTATTTGTTTAATTTTTGCAATATAATTATACGTTATTAGATAGTTAGTTTTTAAATCGATACATTTCTGGTGGAGCGGAAGAAATTGGTTTCTCTGGCGATGAAATAAATAAATAAAAAGTACCAGCACGTTAATCAAGCATTAATTTGGTAATTAGAGTTTCTTGAAGGAAATAAAATCAAAATTTCTTTCTGATTAAGAAGCAAAATCTGCTATTTATTCTTTCCTTCCTTTATTATTTTTGGCATCCCGATATTTTCAAAAATATGTAAATATTTTCAGAGAGTTGAGGTCTTTTATTTCTCTCTCTCTCTCTCTCTCTCTCTCTCTCTCAAATTTGCATGTATTTAATATTTGATTTTTCCCACTTTTGCAGATATATAATCTTCGTTGGTATAAGAGTGCTTATTCTGTTTTTCGATTTCATGTTCGTATGTTATATATGCACCGATTTAAAATTTCTGTGTATCAAACCAGCGGGATTGGTCTCCTCTAAACTTTCTCGTATACTTCCCCAAAAAGGTGCTGTTTCCCCTTCCCCCGCGTGGATAAAAAAATTCGAACCTATTGTAACCCAGGATCCAATGACTATCAGAAAATATTTAGGTAAAGAATCAAATTCAAAGAGATGCGTTCCGATTTAAATGCGTACCGATTTCTACTCTTGCTGGCTCAAGGACAAAGTCACATAATTCTCCCGCGTGCACAGATTGCTACCAGTACGCATGCGCATGGACAATCGGATGAAAAAAAGCGCCAAGCAGGAGTTAATAAATATCGAAAACAGAAGATTGCATCCAGTACGCATGCGCGTACTGGACGCTTGATAGCGGATTCGTTGGAGATGCGATTTTGCAGACCGACAGACAGTCAACCCTTTGACGGATTTGGCCCAAAATTTTATAGACCTATATTCATGACGATAAAACTCTGTACCAAATTTTATCCATCTAGCTATTCAAGCTTTTGGGTTATAATGTTAACATGACCGCGGACATACAGACAGACTTCCCGTTGACGGATTTTGTCCAAAATTTGATACAAACCTACAAATTATGTGTAAAGACCACATATCAAATTTCATCCCCGTAGCTCTAATAGTTTTCGAGTTATCGTGTTCACAGACAGACACAATTCCAAAATTGTGTTTTTCGGATTCAGGGAGGTCTAAAACGTGGAGATTCGTCAAAATCTGGAGTTCGAATTTTTTGACGATTACAATACTTTCTCTTTGTATACTTCGTATACAAGAAAGTAATAAAAGCTGTCAAATTATTCGAGCATCTGCCCTTTTTTCGTATTTGTAATCGTCTGTTTTTTTTTTTCCAAGGTCGATGAAAATACCATAACGGAAATCCTCTTCAATCGCCTGCAAGTTATAAATTAAGTTAGGTCGGGATTGATTTGTTAGGAGAGCAGCGCATGAACGACACGCACACTTACAATAGACCAGCTGCCGGATAGCAGTCTTGGGGCTTCGCTAGGATAAGGGTTTATTTTCAGCCTAAAAATGAGGGACAGGGATAAAAGAGACTGTGTGTTAAATACATAAATATTTTCATTTTTATGGAAAGCAGTTTAGTTTTTTATTTGAATAAACGAAATGTTGCTTTGTCTTTTGTACTGAATATTGTCGCTTAACAAGCAACAGCACCTATCTCAATTTTTTGAAATTTCAAATTGGAAGGAAAAACTGATTTTCTCGCAACCAATAACGAATATTTCAATTGAGATAGGCACTGTTACTTGTTAACTGATGATATAAGATCCAAGAAAGTCTGGCAGTTGATGCAAATAAAATCGAAATCCTTAATTTTATGCAGTCTGTGAAGAGATACGTAAATATTACGAATTTGTCTTGGAAGCTAAACAAGTGACGGTTTATGTCTACTGTTCAGCAACGGATTCCGAGACTACCACTTATGGACGATTTTACACCGGAAAGGGGTGTCAGGCAATGAGTCATATGAGCGCATTTCCGGAGTTCTTTGTTAGATCACGCTCAGTAAAATGTAAACACCCTTCCATTCTTCACTTTACCCCCTATTTTGATGAAAATAACTCCGCCCGGTGCATGGGCAAAAGCACGGAAGGTTTCCGAATCCCTTGCTAAACAATATCTATTTTGATTAATTAATTTGTACTCATAAAAGGAGAAACTGCAACGCAATATAAAAGCTAATATTTTTCAGCTTGGCTGTTGTATACATTTTGTTGCATATTTTGAATGTATTACTTTACATGCACTTTACATTGACGTAGTTAAAAAAAAGGGGGGGGGGCGGTCCCCCCCCGGCGCGCCTGCGAAAAGGGCGGCAAAATCAATTTTGGACAAGAATTTTGTAACTAAGAATAGCAACGGCACGAGCTCAATCTTTTTATTTTGTACATAAAAAAATAATGTAATTCATATATTTCGGCTTTTGTCGGTAAATTCCGGATAGGTGGAAAAAAGACTGGTGATAGGCGCGCGATTTCGCAACCTTTCTGCAGAGATCAACAACGACAAACGACGGATTACGTTACTAATAAAATGTTTTTTTTCCCTGGAATTTATTTTTTAATTTTGAAGTTTATGTGCCCTATGTTGCGGCATCTTGCATGTTCGCATCGGGCGGCAAAAGCTGCAGCTACGCCACTGGCACTTTAGTGGTCCTAATGACCGATGTCCCGTTCAGAGAGTTGAGCATAGCTTCTTCGAAATTGTAAGCCATTATTTACACTTTATTCGAAGATGGCCACAAACATTTTATGCCGGTGACTTGTGTGGTGATTGTTTTGTCAAGATATTACTGAAATAGCTTGAAAAATCTTCTGACTGATGGTAGAATATATATAAAGATGCACTGCTGCCCTGAAAAGCGGTGCATGAGATACCTTGTGGCATAGAAATGCTACAAGTAATCAACTAACTGCTGTGTAGTCAATTTCCACCTGCATTTACACTTGATGACAGTCTTTGTTGCTGATCGTACCTTAAGCCTCGATTGTATTCTAACTCTCCATTCACGGACTATTTTTGAGTTTTTTTTTGTGTATAATCGCAGGATGTTTTTAATCTCTTTTTATATCCAACGCTTTGGGAGTAAGTCCGAATCCTTTTGCGAATTTCTATATATGTGCAACGCCGTAACAGCGTAGCACGTCAAATAGTATGGGATAATCGAGACAAAATTTCTGCCCTGCCTAGATCAAGAGCATATATCGCTTGCAGGAGTGATATAAAAATCGCCCTAGCTGCCTTATCTCCTTCGGTATCGCACATCAATAAGCACATTCGGAAACGTGATTCTTACATGAGAACCAGTGATTAGTATTTGTCGTACGACTGTTCAGGTTAGACCTTCTTAGTATTCTGGTCGATGTATATGTGTTGATGGCTGTCTTTATAATAGGCACTGCCTGCAAACCAACTTCTTCCAGTGTGGCATGGATTTTATCCGTTGATATAGAAGGAACCATTACTTCTCCATTCCACAAGAGTTAAGCTACGCGTCATATTTTAAGATCTCTGTGCCGAGACACGTGTCTTGTTGCTTGTTTTACTATATTGATGTAAATTCTTTACTACATCATACCCCTAGTAACAATTGGTGCATTCTGTTCAGTTTATGTGGAAGTACTGTGGTCGTAGCTTGTGTTTAATCTTATATTGCAGTCAACTCCTGAATCGTATAAATACTCGATGTTATTTTCCACTACTATTACGTATCCAACTAGCTTGTGCGGGACTCCGAATGACTAACGCATATTATAAACAAAATAAACTTTAATAAAACATAAAAAAAAAATTGAAATAGAGTGAAAGTAATTAATCAAACTCGGATATCAACATTGCACTGATGAGTCCAAAAGAGATTTCCAAAGATGACGCACAAAAGCTTTTTTTATTACTCCTGTTTTCACGCAGGCGCATGATGAAAAGCGCACGCAGAAATGAAGCACTGTTCCCACATTACAAAGTACCTTTTCAACTGGCTGTAAAGAGCCATATAATCGTTCCCTGTAGGGGGGAGAGGGCTTCTACTTGTTGTAGCAGGTATCTGGGCCCAGTCTTTCTTTTTAGATTTTGTGTCGTACACTAATCTACCGTGCACTAATCTACACTGTACGTCTACGGAAGTTGCACTTTTCCGTTGCCATCCTTACCTGTCATTTATTCGTGTAATTCCACTTCCCTCTAAAGGCTAAAACTTCAGTCGCATGCATGATATGTCTCCATTTATGTGCATTGTAACTATTATTTTGTTGCTGCTAATGATTTTTTGTACTTTTTTTCTGGATACTAGTACACGCATAGCAAAGAGTCAGGATTCATATTTATATTCAAATAAAAAATGGAGCATTACGATGTATAAGTTAGACACGAAAACTCAAATTAAGAACCGAGCTGTAACAATTACAAAGCCTAGGGAGGTTACATTTCGCAAATCAGGATCGATGTACATTTCTGAATAATCCTAACAGATTAGATGGTTTTAAAATTCGTATCCCCTCTTTTTTTATTGCAGGATTACTTTTTCTGTCATAAGCTTAAGTTGCAGACCAGAATGCAGTAACTTTCATGCTTCCCCCGAATCATTACTATGTAGATTTATAATAACATCACACGAACGCTATTTCACTCGCACTATTTTATAATCGGATACGATTTTGAAAAAATTATTTTCTTTAATGAGAGCACTTCTGTCATCTCAATAGCGATATACGTCAATGACAGAAGAAATTTGGTGATTAAGTCTCACTTTTTGCATATAAAGTTGAAGAAATGGATATAAATCGTTAGAAAAGAAAATAAATTTCGAAGTACACGAAAATAATAATAAAAAATGCATGACAGAAAAAAACTTTTACTGCTTGCATTCTTAAAACACGTAAAGTTGTACTTTTTTTGTTTTTGTTAAGGACAACCATGTAATGTAATTTTCTCCCTCATTTCTACTTCGAATGCGGCGTTAATTCAATAAAATAAGCAAGCAGACTGGAAATCGTTAAGAAGGGGGAATGCAACAACCCCTCTAACTCGAGAACTTTCAAGAACTGTTATCTCTTCAGAAACAATAAATAAACTAGCTTAAAAAACCAACTAGGGCATGAGTTATGTTACAACATCAAAATAAAGACTATTATTTATATGCTATCGGGAAAGAAAATCATAAAAAGACCCCAAAAGATTTCCACTATTAAAACAAAGATTCTGTTGAAATCTGTTGTCTTTTATTGTACCTTTTCTGCAATGAAGTTGGTGCATATCATTCTCTTTTTTTCAAAGCTGTTATTGATACAAATGAAGTGAGAAGATTTTTAAATAAATCGTCAGTTTGTTGCTTTTAATTGATTATGATACTGATATTGATTTTTTTGCTATTCACTTCACGTCTTGGAAGTATTAGTCTGTTTAATATATTATGGCAAATCGCGCTTTAAAATAATATGATTATTTTACATTCATTTATTAAGTTTTATTCTGAGGTAAAGAATTCACTTGTCCGAAATGGGGAGAAAAAACCAAGCTTAAGGTATATGTTTATCTTTTCTATTCTTTAAAAATGAAGTGCAATCTATTTGAATCTCGAAATTGAATGCAGTGTTTAGATTTCTGGAATTTTAAATATTTCATTTAACATATTTTAGGACCGATGTTCTTTTTTTTCAGTTTATCATTTATCAACTGGAATTGTTGAATATTATGTCGAAAGAAAATATTTTTATTTTGTCAAGTTTATCTCTTGCTCGCAATAATTCTCTTTGAAGAATTAATAAATATATTTTTATGATCTTTGTTGACAGAACTTTTCGAAAATATCTTTCTTTTCTTTAACTGCGTGAGTGTTGCCCTGTTTATCTTCATTTATTATTTTATTTTAAATAATTGCCCTGTGAGTGTTGTGAGTGAGTGTCTTCATTTATTCTTTTTTTTTTTTAAATAATTCATTTGTGCTTAAACATAAATCATCGACAAAATCTTTTTTAGATAGCAATAATAAATTTTCTGCAGTGAATTTCTGTTAAATTTCATGATTTTTTAAAAAATATCGATGCTAAAATTTAATGGAATATAAATTGTAAATTTCTCAACAGCTGAATATGAAGCTTAGATCAATAATTTCATGCAATTTTATAAATTAAAATAAGCTAAGGGAATGACATTTTAAAAATATATATTTGAGAGATTTGAAACTTAAAATTTAGAATTGAAATGATAAACATTTAGTGCCGTCGCTAAGTGCCTATTGCTTTTGAACTCATCTGAATACAGTAGATTCTCGTTACCCGAACTGATTGAGGCCGCAATCTCCTCATTTAATCGAATACTCGGTTAATCAAGACTAAATTTTAAATCATCACTTCATTTCTTTCGAGAAGGTTTTCCAAATTGTTTATTTGAAATTATATATATTTGAAATATTTATTTGAATAAGTTCAAAAATACTATCACGTATTAACACTTTAACAAGCACTTTTATTAGTTATTAAACTTCTTACATGCATTTTTTGAAACATTAATTAGTTTTGATTAAAATTCGCGAATGATACTGATTCTCGCTATTTCCTTTGCATTTCCCCAATGATTCTTGAAAAGTATTTGTTCTCAATTTTTTTTCTCCCTCTCAACAGTCCGTATCAAATTTTGGACTAAATCCGTCGAAGGGTTGATTGTCTGTCGGTCTGTATAATCGCATATTTTTAATCGCAATAACGTCTTAACAAAATTACTTAGATAAATGAAATTTGGTATGTGGCCTTCTTGCCTTAATTGTAGATTTGTGTCCAATTTTTGTGTCAATCGGTTAAAAAAAAGGTGTTCAAATTACATAATTAATTTTTCTAATCCGATTCTCCATGCGCATGCGTTCTGGTAGCAATCTCTGTGCACGCGGATGGATTACGTCACTCTGTCCTTGAGCCGGCAAGAGTGGAACCTAGCAATGTGTGATAGATGCGTTTTATTCGATACCATCTCTTTGAATTTGATTCTTTACCTAAATATTTTACAATCACTTTAATCTACAATGAAAAACCTTCCGATAGTCATTGGATTCTGGGTTACAGTAGGTTCGAATTTTCTTATCCACGCTGGGGGAGGGGAAACAGCACCTTTTTGGGGAAGTATACGAGAAAATTTAGGGGAGACCACTCCCGCTGGTTTTTCTCCCGCTCAACAACTCTCAACTTTCCGACACATTTATAGTGCCATTTTTTCATTAAAATGTATGGAATTGCCTCGCATCGCTATTGAAGTGCTTTAAGAATGGAACTGTGTTTTTATTTTTTTCTCTAAATAACTTCTTGAGTTATAAAAGATAACCTCCTGATAATGACAATTTATAAGCCTTCGCATCGTGAGAATCTGTAAAAATTGGCTCCAATGCAAACTTTGACACCCTTTTCTAAAAAATAAATTGATTTTATTTAAAAAAAAAGTGGAAGAACTGTTCGATATTCTGGTATGGGTTCGGTTAACACCGAGCTCGGCTGATTGAGGCCTGGATAATCGAGGTTCTACTGTATTTAAAGCTAAGTTTTTCTGTACTGTTGTGAGATACAGATCACAAACTTTTCTCTTGTGGAAATGCTCCCAATTTTCGGGTTGTGAAATTTCTCCCCTTCGAAGAAGGTTCGAGAATGGAAAAAAGTTTTCTGCTGTAGAATTACGATTAAAACATAGGTCTTGCCGAGAATCCGCACAAAAATAGTTTCCTTTTTTGTATAAATCTAAGTGTGTTGTCATGTCTCATGGGGGAAAAAAAAATCTGAAAAAAGCTTTATGATAAATTTCTTACTTTTTGCATATTTTAAACCTAGAATGTGTTGCACTGATGTATTTTAACTATAACAATATGTGTTTTTTATTACTTGAAGGATTCCAACTTTCAAGGCCATCTAATTGGGTATGTGCTTGAATTCGCGTTATGAGAGCATTTAGCCCAGGTTTTAGACAGGTTTGAAAAATTCTTTTTTATTTAATGATTTCTCTTCTCTCTCTGTTCTTACAAATAACAATTCAAATCGATAAATAAAACAGTTTTTTATCTTCTACTATAGTGTAACAGCACTTAATTGCCCAAATTCCGTTTTTGGCGTACTTTGGTGACCAATGGGATATGCCTTTAGAGATGTACAACTAAAAGTATTATGTCATAAATTGTATTGCTGAAACAAGATTTGCTGTCTGTAATCGCCTAATGTAAATTCTTCCCAAACGGCGACCTTTTCTTCCCGAAAATATTATTTCCGGACGCTCATAAACGCCCACATGGCAGGAGCAGGATAAAATGCTCACTTGTGGCAAATTTCTATGCTGTCACCTACGCAGGGAGAGCATAACGCAAGAATTCTTATTAGATGGATCCAAATTAATGCATCAGTTTATTACATTATATTTGCTGCAGAGATGGCGCATTGTTATTTTTGTATTTGATGGATTTTGGCGTGAGTCTTGGTGAATGACATTTTTACCTTTTTGTGTAGATGTAAAATGCGGCTTTATTTGATGTTTACTTTTTGCATTATTGCACTGATTCTTTTTTAGTATTATTTTTTCCTTCATATTGCTTAAAGAGTAAAGTTAAAATCATTGGCAGTACTGTTCAGCAACGGATTCCGAGGCTACTACTTTTGGACGATTTTACACCGGAAAGGGGTGTCGGGCAATGAGTCATATGAGCGCATTTCCGGAGTTCTTTGTTAGATCACGCTCAGTAAAATGTAAACATCACCCTTCCATTCTTCACTTCCCCCTATTTTGATGAAAATAGCTCCGCCCGGCGCATGCGCGAAAGCGCGGAGGGTTTCCGAATCCGTTGCTATACAATAGGCTGGAATGATGTTTTTTTTTTGTATGCGACAACTTTTATGTAAAAATTAAGGTATCTGTTAAAATCTTTTTAAATTTCATGAACTTTAATTTCTTTTTATTTCATAGTTTTTATTATGAATGATTGTTTAGTTTCCTTTGAATAGCTTTAATATTATCAACTATCAGTTCCAACTACACCTGTGATAGTCAATGGGTACTAGTAATACTCTGCAAGCTCTTTAAAATGACACCAGAATCAACCTCCTAGCTAAACGCGTTTCTACGCTATACTTATTTATAACCTTACATAAAGCTAATTCATAACAATCACGCTCATGCGCCTACACTGGTACGATGATGTCACAGGTAAAACAAATACTTTGCGACAAACTCTTACAGATATGATCTATCCGTTGTGGGGTCAACCATTCTTTTCGCAATATTAGTCTCGTAGTTATTAGCTATTCAAATCTGACTGCATTTGTCACACAAGAAAGTTCGACCGACTATCACTGTAACGAGCCGAAAGACATTTTCACGTCAAAATTAATTGTATGCATTTAATGTAAAAAGTCTTGAAGTCCAGTGTAAAAAAACGATAACAGTATGTGGGAATTTTTTAATAAAAAGTCTATGACCTGTCAATGGTACTACGTTAGTATTAAAGGAGATGGGAGGACGACGAAGAAGATGGATGGAAGAAAGTGAAGGAGTGTACATGAAAATCAACAGTTTCCATTTTCTTTTAAATTTTTTGTCATGTTTCTCTTTTTTTCATAAAACAAATGTCATTATTAATCAGTTGGTGATCAGCTTGGGTAAAATTGCTTTAACAAGGGCATTAAGATTACGAGAAGCTGAAGTCTTCTTTTACTATCCCAAAACGAAATCGGATTCCTTTACCCGTTCCTTTAAAGTCCTGAAAACAAGTTTGTTTCGTTTTATCTACTCCGTAATTGAAAATAAATTTAATAGAAACAGTTTTTAAAAACACTTTTATTAGCGTGAGTAGAAATTTATTTTGTACTTTTTAGTCTTTTATTTATAATTCATTATTATAAATACTTATGGAAGCCTAAAATCGGTTTTTACTCTCAGATTCTCTATCCGTGGCACCCCTCGTATGGAATCAAAATTTAATTACATTTTAATCGATTACTGATAATTAAGTTAAAAAAATATTAACCCTTAAAGGTCCAGTGTGGCCTTAGGCAACACACCCAATTTTGTCTTCTAAAATCTTGAGGATAAGACTGAAGTGCCTGTTGTTGGCAATAGGATTCATACTGAAATTTTTATTAAATCAATTTACAACATATAGATGACAGCCTGAGTGCTGATAAAAAAAATCAAAATAAATTGACATTTTTGACTTGAGGCTGCATCTTTTTAGCTTTGTTTGTTCGCTTGAGAATACCATATTTTATTCTACCGTGTTGAAGAAATTCCGTATTCGTATTATTATTTATTAAAATTCATCTGTGATTAACATTATAGAATTTTATCATTTTTTTTCAGAAATAAAGCCCAGTGTTTTCAGTTAGTGACAAATTGTTTTTAAGCCATAAACCATATTTAAAACAAAATAGTATTTTTAAAAGTATTTCCCCCATGTTTCATTCAAGAAATGAAAGAAAAAAAATTAAAAATCAATTTAAAAAAAATCGTACTTTTAAGGGTTAAAATACTGTAGTGTCGCTGAGAGTACACGAGTGTACAAGATATGAAAACTTTAGCACATCAGGAAGGGAATAAAAAATCATTAACAAAATTCTGTTTTTGCGTACATAAAAATAAGTGAAGTGTAGAATAGCCGTTTTCAGAGAAACAAGCCATCTTTACAGCTTTCTTTAGAGGTCTTAACAACTTGGCATATTATT
>BGPR01017481.1:0-32456 GCA_013235015.1 Araneus ventricosus | reverse complement strand
AATAATATGCCAAGTTGTTAAGACCTCTAAAGAAAGCTGTAAAGATGGCTTGTTTCTCTGAAAACGGCTATTCTACACTTCACTTATTTTTATGTACGCAAAAACAGAATTTTGTTAATGATTTTTTATTCCCTTCCTGATGTGCTAAAGTTTTCATATCTTGTACACTCGTGTACTCTCAGCGACACTACAGTATTTTAACCCTTAAAAGTACGATTTTTTTTAAATTGATTTTTAATTTTTTTTCTTTCATTTCTTGAATGAAACATGGGGGAAATACTTTTAAAAATACTATTTTGTTTTAAATATGGTTTATGGCTTAAAAACAATTTGTCACTAACTGAAAACACTGGGCTTTATTTCTGAAAAAAAATGATAAAATTCTATAATGTTAATCACAGATGAATTTTAATAAATAATAATACGAATACGGAATTTCTTCAACACGGTAGAATAAAATATGGTATTCTCAAGCGAACAAACAAAGCTAAAAAGATGCAGCCTCAAGTCAAAAATGTCAATTTATTTTGATTTTTTTTATCAGCACTCAGGCTGTCATCTATATGTTGTAAATTGATTTAATAAAAATTTCAGTATGAATCCTATTGCCAACAACAGGCACTTCAGTCTTATCCTCAAGATTTTAGAAGACAAAATTGGGTGTGTTGCCTAAGGCCACACTGGACCTTTAAGGGTTAATATTTTTTTAACTTAATTATCAGTAATCGATTAAAATGTAATTAAATTTTGATTCCATACGAGGGGTGCCACGGATAGAGAATCTGAGAGTAAAAACCGATTTTAGGCTTCCATAAGTATTTATAATAATGAATTATAAATAAAAGACTAAAAAGTACAAAATAAATTTCTACTCACGCTAATAAAAGTGTTTTTAAAAACTGTTTCTATTAAATTTATTTTCAATTACGGAGTAGATAAAACGAAACAAACTTGTTTTCAGGACTTTAAAGGAACGGGTAAAGGAATCCGATTTCGTTTTGGGATAGTAAAAGAAGACTTCAGCTTCTCGTAATCTTAATGCCCTTGTTAAAGCAATTTTACCCAAGCTGATCACCAACTGATTAATAATGACATTTGTTTTATGAAAAAAAGAGAAACATGACAAAAAATTTAAAAGAAAATGGAAACTGTTGATTTTCATGTACACTCCTTCACTTTCTTCCATCCATCTTCTTCGTCGTCCTCCCATCTCCTTTAATACTAACGTAGTACCATTGACAGGTCATAGACTTTTTATTAAAAAATTCCCACATACTGTTATCGTTTTTTTACACTGGACTTCAAGACTTTTTACATTAAATGCATACAATTAATTTTGACGTGAAAATGTCTTTCGGCTCGTTACAGTGATAGTCGGTCGAACTTTCTTGTGTGACAAATGCAGTCAGATTTGAATAGCTAATAACTACGAGACTAATATTGCGAAAAGAATGGTTGACCCCACAACGGATAGATCATATCTGTAAGAGTTTGTCGCAAAGTATTTGTTTTACCTGTGACATCATCGTACCAGTGTAGGCGCATGAGCGTGATTGTTATGAATTAGCTTTATGTAAGGTTATAAATAAGTATAGCGTAGAAACGCGTTTAGCTAGGAGGTTGATTCTGGTGTCATTTTAAAGAGCTTGCAGAGTATTACTAGTACCCATTGACTATCACAGGTGTAGTTGGAACTGATAGTTGATAATATTAAAGCTATTCAAAGGAAACTAAACAATCATTCATAATAAAAACTATGAAATAAAAAGAAATTAAAGTTCATGAAATTTAAAAAGATTTTAACAGATACCTTAATTTTTACATAAAAGTTGTCGCATACAAAAAAAAAACATCATTCCAGCCTATTGTATAGCAACGGATTCGGAAACCCTCCGCGCTTTCGCGCATGCGCCGGGCGGAGCTATTTTCATCAAAATAGGGGGAAGTGAAGAATGGAAGGGTGATGTTTACATTTTACTGAGCGTGATCTAACAAAGAACTCCGGAAATGCGCTCATATGACTCATTGCCCGACACCCCTTTCCGGTGTAAAATCGTCCAAAAGTAGTAGCCTCGGAATCCGTTGCTGAACAGTACTGCCAATGATTTTAACTTTACTCTTTAAGCAATATGAAGGAAAAAATAATACTAAAAAAGAATCAGTGCAATAATGCAAAAAGTAAACATCAAATAAAGCCGCATTTTACATCTACACAAAAAGGTAAAAATGTCATTCACCAAGACTCACGCCAAAATCCATCAAATACAAAAATAACAATGCGCCATCTCTGCAGCAAATATAATGTAATAAACTGATGCATTAATTTGGATCCATCTAATAAGAATTCTTGCGTTATGCTCTCCCTGCGTAGGTGACAGCATAGAAATTTGCCACAAGTGAGCATTTTATCCTGCTCCTGCCATGTGGGCGTTTATGAGCGTCCGGAAATAATATTTTCGGGAAGAAAAGGTCGCCGTTTGGGAAGAATTTACATTAGGCGATTACAGACAGCAAATCTTGTTTCAGCAATACAATTTATGACATAATACTTTTAGTTGTACATCTCTAAAGGCATATCCCATTGGTCACCAAAGTACGCCAAAAACGGAATTTGGGCAATTAAGTGCTGTTACACTATAGTAGAAGATAAAAAACTGTTTTATTTATCGATTTGAATTGTTATTTGTAAGAACAGAGAGAGAAGAGAAATCATTAAATAAAAAAGAATTTTTCAAACCTGTCTAAAACCTGGGCTAAATGCTCTCATAACGCGAATTCAAGCACATACCCAATTAGATGGCCTTGAAAGTTGGAATCCTTCAAGTAATAAAAAACACATATTGTTATAGTTAAAATACATCAGTGCAACACATTCTAGGTTTAAAATATGCAAAAAGTAAGAAATTTATCATAAAGCTTTTTTCAGATTTTTTTTTCCCCCATGAGACATGACAACACACTTAGATTTATACAAAAAAGGAAACTATTTTTGTGCGGATTCTCGGCAAGACCTATGTTTTAATCGTAATTCTACAGCAGAAAACTTTTTTCCATTCTCGAACCTTCTTCGAAGGGGAGAAATTTCACAACCCGAAAATTGGGAGCATTTCCACAAGAGAAAAGTTTGTGATCTGTATCTCACAACAGTACAGAAAAACTTAGCTTTAAATACAGTAGAACCTCGATTATCCAGGCCTCAATCAGCCGAGCTCGGTGTTAACCGAACCCATACCAGAATATCGAACAGTTCTTCCACTTTTTTTTTAAATAAAATCAATTTATTTTTTAGAAAAGGGTGTCAAAGTTTGCATTGGAGCCAATTTTTACAGATTCTCACGATGCGAAGGCTTATAAATTGTCATTATCAGGAGGTTATCTTTTATAACTCAAGAAGTTATTTAGAGAAAAAAATAAAAACACAGTTCCATTCTTAAAGCACTTCAATAGCGATGCGAGGCAATTCCATACATTTTAATGAAAAAATGGCACTATAAATGTGTCGGAAAGTTGAGAGTTGTTGAGCGGGAGAAAAACCAGCGGGAGTGGTCTCCCCTAAATTTTCTCGTATACTTCCCCAAAAAGGTGCTGTTTCCCCTCCCCCAGCGTGGATAAGAAAATTCGAACCTACTGTAACCCAGAATCCAATGACTATCGGAAGGTTTTTCATTGTAGATTAAAGTGATTGTAAAATATTTAGGTAAAGAATCAAATTCAAAGAGATGGTATCGAATAAAACGCATCTATCACACATTGCTAGGTTCCACTCTTGCCGGCTCAAGGACAGAGTGACGTAATCCATCCGCGTGCACAGAGATTGCTACCAGAACGCATGCGCATGGAGAATCGGATTAGAAAAATTAATTATGTAATTTGAACACCTTTTTTTTAACCGATTGACACAAAAATTGGACACAAATCTACAATTAAGGCAAGAAGGCCACATACCAAATTTCATTTATCTAAGTAATTTTGTTAAGACGTTATTGCGATTAAAAATATGCGATTATACAGACCGACAGACAATCAACCCTTCGACGGATTTAGTCCAAAATTTGATACGGACTGTTGAGAGGGAGAAAAAAAATTGAGAACAAATACTTTTCAAGAATCATTGGGGAAATGCAAAGGAAATAGCGAGAATCAGTATCATTCGCGAATTTTAATCAAAACTAATTAATGTTTCAAAAAATGCATGTAAGAAGTTTAATAACTAATAAAAGTGCTTGTTAAAGTGTTAATACGTGATAGTATTTTTGAACTTATTCAAATAAATATTTCAAATATATATAATTTCAAATAAACAATTTGGAAAACCTTCTCGAAAGAAATGAAGTGATGATTTAAAATTTAGTCTTGATTAACCGAGTATTCGATTAAATGAGGAGATTGCGGCCTCAATCAGTTCGGGTAACGAGAATCTACTGTATTCAGATGAGTTCAAAAGCAATAGGCACTTAGCGACGGCACTAAATGTTTATCATTTCAATTCTAAATTTTAAGTTTCAAATCTCTCAAATATATATTTTTAAAATGTCATTCCCTTAGCTTATTTTAATTTATAAAATTGCATGAAATTATTGATCTAAGCTTCATATTCAGCTGTTGAGAAATTTACAATTTATATTCCATTAAATTTTAGCATCGATATTTTTTAAAAAATCATGAAATTTAACAGAAATTCACTGCAGAAAATTTATTATTGCTATCTAAAAAAGATTTTGTCGATGATTTATGTTTAAGCACAAATGAATTATTTAAAAAAAAAAAAGAATAAATGAAGACACTCACTCACAACACTCACAGGGCAATTATTTAAAATAAAATAATAAATGAAGATAAACAGGGCAACACTCACGCAGTTAAAGAAAAGAAAGATATTTTCGAAAAGTTCTGTCAACAAAGATCATAAAAATATATTTATTAATTCTTCAAAGAGAATTATTGCGAGCAAGAGATAAACTTGACAAAATAAAAATATTTTCTTTCGACATAATATTCAACAATTCCAGTTGATAAATGATAAACTGAAAAAAAAGAACATCGGTCCTAAAATATGTTAAATGAAATATTTAAAATTCCAGAAATCTAAACACTGCATTCAATTTCGAGATTCAAATAGATTGCACTTCATTTTTAAAGAATAGAAAAGATAAACATATACCTTAAGCTTGGTTTTTTCTCCCCATTTCGGACAAGTGAATTCTTTACCTCAGAATAAAACTTAATAAATGAATGTAAAATAATCATATTATTTTAAAGCGCGATTTGCCATAATATATTAAACAGACTAATACTTCCAAGACGTGAAGTGAATAGCAAAAAAATCAATATCAGTATCATAATCAATTAAAAGCAACAAACTGACGATTTATTTAAAAATCTTCTCACTTCATTTGTATCAATAACAGCTTTGAAAAAAAGAGAATGATATGCACCAACTTCATTGCAGAAAAGGTACAATAAAAGACAACAGATTTCAACAGAATCTTTGTTTTAATAGTGGAAATCTTTTGGGGTCTTTTTATGATTTTCTTTCCCGATAGCATATAAATAATAGTCTTTATTTTGATGTTGTAACATAACTCATGCCCTAGTTGGTTTTTTAAGCTAGTTTATTTATTGTTTCTGAAGAGATAACAGTTCTTGAAAGTTCTCGAGTTAGAGGGGTTGTTGCATTCCCCCTTCTTAACGATTTCCAGTCTGCTTGCTTATTTTATTGAATTAACGCCGCATTCGAAGTAGAAATGAGGGAGAAAATTACATTACATGGTTGTCCTTAACAAAAACAAAAAAAGTACAACTTTACGTGTTTTAAGAATGCAAGCAGTAAAAGTTTTTTTCTGTCATGCATTTTTTATTATTATTTTCGTGTACTTCGAAATTTATTTTCTTTTCTAACGATTTATATCCATTTCTTCAACTTTATATGCAAAAAGTGAGACTTAATCACCAAATTTCTTCTGTCATTGACGTATATCGCTATTGAGATGACAGAAGTGCTCTCATTAAAGAAAATAATTTTTTCAAAATCGTATCCGATTATAAAATAGTGCGAGTGAAATAGCGTTCGTGTGATGTTATTATAAATCTACATAGTAATGATTCGGGGGAAGCATGAAAGTTACTGCATTCTGGTCTGCAACTTAAGCTTATGACAGAAAAAGTAATCCTGCAATAAAAAAAGAGGGGATACGAATTTTAAAACCATCTAATCTGTTAGGATTATTCAGAAATGTACATCGATCCTGATTTGCGAAATGTAACCTCCCTAGGCTTTGTAATTGTTACAGCTCGGTTCTTAATTTGAGTTTTCGTGTCTAACTTATACATCGTAATGCTCCATTTTTTATTTGAATATAAATATGAATCCTGACTCTTTGCTATGCGTGTACTAGTATCCAGAAAAAAAGTACAAAAAATCATTAGCAGCAACAAAATAATAGTTACAATGCACATAAATGGAGACATATCATGCATGCGACTGAAGTTTTAGCCTTTAGAGGGAAGTGGAATTACACGAATAAATGACAGGTAAGGATGGCAACGGAAAAGTGCAACTTCCGTAGACGTACAGTGTAGATTAGTGCACGGTAGATTAGTGTACGACACAAAATCTAAAAAGAAAGACTGGGCCCAGATACCTGCTACAACAAGTAGAAGCCCTCTCCCCCCTACAGGGAACGATTATATGGCTCTTTACAGCCAGTTGAAAAGGTACTTTGTAATGTGGGAACAGTGCTTCATTTCTGCGTGCGCTTTTCATCATGCGCCTGCGTGAAAACAGGAGTAATAAAAAAAGCTTTTGTGCGTCATCTTTGGAAATCTCTTTTGGACTCATCAGTGCAATGTTGATATCCGAGTTTGATTAATTACTTTCACTCTATTTCAATTTTTTTTTTATGTTTTATTAAAGTTTATTTTGTTTATAATATGCGTTAGTCATTCGGAGTCCCGCACAAGCTAGTTGGATACGTAATAGTAGTGGAAAATAACATCGAGTATTTATACGATTCAGGAGTTGACTGCAATATAAGATTAAACACAAGCTACGACCACAGTACTTCCACATAAACTGAACAGAATGCACCAATTGTTACTAGGGGTATGATGTAGTAAAGAATTTACATCAATATAGTAAAACAAGCAACAAGACACGTGTCTCGGCACAGAGATCTTAAAATATGACGCGTAGCTTAACTCTTGTGGAATGGAGAAGTAATGGTTCCTTCTATATCAACGGATAAAATCCATGCCACACTGGAAGAAGTTGGTTTGCAGGCAGTGCCTATTATAAAGACAGCCATCAACACATATACATCGACCAGAATACTAAGAAGGTCTAACCTGAACAGTCGTACGACAAATACTAATCACTGGTTCTCATGTAAGAATCACGTTTCCGAATGTGCTTATTGATGTGCGATACCGAAGGAGATAAGGCAGCTAGGGCGATTTTTATATCACTCCTGCAAGCGATATATGCTCTTGATCTAGGCAGGGCAGAAATTTTGTCTCGATTATCCCATACTATTTGACGTGCTACGCTGTTACGGCGTTGCACATATATAGAAATTCGCAAAAGGATTCGGACTTACTCCCAAAGCGTTGGATATAAAAAGAGATTAAAAACATCCTGCGATTATACACAAAAAAAAACTCAAAAATAGTCCGTGAATGGAGAGTTAGAATACAATCGAGGCTTAAGGTACGATCAGCAACAAAGACTGTCATCAAGTGTAAATGCAGGTGGAAATTGACTACACAGCAGTTAGTTGATTACTTGTAGCATTTCTATGCCACAAGGTATCTCATGCACCGCTTTTCAGGGCAGCAGTGCATCTTTATATATATTCTACCATCAGTCAGAAGATTTTTCAAGCTATTTCAGTAATATCTTGACAAAACAATCACCACACAAGTCACCGGCATAAAATGTTTGTGGCCATCTTCGAATAAAGTGTAAATAATGGCTTACAATTTCGAAGAAGCTATGCTCAACTCTCTGAACGGGACATCGGTCATTAGGACCACTAAAGTGCCAGTGGCGTAGCTGCAGCTTTTGCCGCCCGATGCGAACATGCAAGATGCCGCAACATAGGGCACATAAACTTCAAAATTAAAAAATAAATTCCAGGGAAAAAAAACATTTTATTAGTAACGTAATCCGTCGTTTGTCGTTGTTGATCTCTGCAGAAAGGTTGCGAAATCGCGCGCCTATCACCAGTCTTTTTTCCACCTATCCGGAATTTACCGACAAAAGCCGAAATATATGAATTACATTATTTTTTTATGTACAAAATAAAAAGATTGAGCTCGTGCCGTTGCTATTCTTAGTTACAAAATTCTTGTCCAAAATTGATTTTGCCGCCCTTTTCGCAGGCGCGCCGGGGGGGGACCGCCCCCCCCCCTTTTTTTTAACTACGTCAATGTAAAGTGCATGTAAAGTAATACATTCAAAATATGCAACAAAATGTATACAACAGCCAAGCTGAAAAATATTAGCTTTTATATTGCGTTGCAGTTTCTCCTTTTATGAGTACAAATTAATTAATCAAAATAGATATTGTTTAGCAAGGGATTCGGAAACCTTCCGTGCTTTTGCCCATGCACCGGGCGGAGTTATTTTCATCAAAATAGGGGGTAAAGTGAAGAATGGAAGGGTGTTTACATTTTACTGAGCGTGATCTAACAAAGAACTCCGGAAATGCGCTCATATGACTCATTGCCTGACACCCCTTTCCGGTGTAAAATCGTCCATAAGTGGTAGTCTCGGAATCCGTTGCTGAACAGTAGACATAAACCGTCACTTGTTTAGCTTCCAAGACAAATTCGTAATATTTACGTATCTCTTCACAGACTGCATAAAATTAAGGATTTCGATTTTATTTGCATCAACTGCCAGACTTTCTTGGATCTTATATCATCAGTTAACAAGTAACAGTGCCTATCTCAATTGAAATATTCGTTATTGGTTGCGAGAAAATCAGTTTTTCCTTCCAATTTGAAATTTCAAAAAATTGAGATAGGTGCTGTTGCTTGTTAAGCGACAATATTCAGTACAAAAGACAAAGCAACATTTCGTTTATTCAAATAAAAAACTAAACTGCTTTCCATAAAAATGAAAATATTTATGTATTTAACACACAGTCTCTTTTATCCCTGTCCCTCATTTTTAGGCTGAAAATAAACCCTTATCCTAGCGAAGCCCCAAGACTGCTATCCGGCAGCTGGTCTATTGTAAGTGTGCGTGTCGTTCATGCGCTGCTCTCCTAACAAATCAATCCCGACCTAACTTAATTTATAACTTGCAGGCGATTGAAGAGGATTTCCGTTATGGTATTTTCATCGACCTTGGAAAAAAAAAAACAGACGATTACAAATACGAAAAAAGGGCAGATGCTCGAATAATTTGACAGCTTTTATTACTTTCTTGTATACGAAGTATACAAAGAGAAAGTATTGTAATCGTCAAAAAATTCGAACTCCAGATTTTGACGAATCTCCACGTTTTAGACCTCCCTGAATCCGAAAAACACAATTTTGGAATTGTGTCTGTCTGTGAACACGATAACTCGAAAACTATTAGAGCTACGGGGATGAAATTTGATATGTGGTCTTTACACATAATTTGTAGGTTTGTATCAAATTTTGGACAAAATCCGTCAACGGGAAGTCTGTCTGTATGTCCGCGGTCATGTTAACATTATAACCCAAAAGCTTGAATAGCTAGATGGATAAAATTTGGTACAGAGTTTTATCGTCATGAATATAGGTCTATAAAATTTTGGGCCAAATCCGTCAAAGGGTTGACTGTCTGTCGGTCTGCAAAATCGCATCTCCAACGAATCCGCTATCAAGCGTCCAGTACGCGCATGCGTACTGGATGCAATCTTCTGTTTTCGATATTTATTAACTCCTGCTTGGCGCTTTTTTTCATCCGATTGTCCATGCGCATGCGTACTGGTAGCAATCTGTGCACGCGGGAGAATTATGTGACTTTGTCCTTGAGCCAGCAAGAGTAGAAATCGGTACGCATTTAAATCGGAACGCATCTCTTTGAATTTGATTCTTTACCTAAATATTTTCTGATAGTCATTGGATCCTGGGTTACAATAGGTTCGAATTTTTTTATCCACGCGGGGGAAGGGGAAACAGCACCTTTTTGGGGAAGTATACGAGAAAGTTTAGAGGAGACCAATCCCGCTGGTTTGATACACAGAAATTTTAAATCGGTGCATATATAACATACGAACATGAAATCGAAAAACAGAATAAGCACTCTTATACCAACGAAGATTATATATCTGCAAAAGTGGGAAAAATCAAATATTAAATACATGCAAATTTGAGAGAGAGAGAGAGAGAGAGAGAGAGAGAGAAATAAAAGACCTCAACTCTCTGAAAATATTTACATATTTTTGAAAATATCGGGATGCCAAAAATAATAAAGGAAGGAAAGAATAAATAGCAGATTTTGCTTCTTAATCAGAAAGAAATTTTGATTTTATTTCCTTCAAGAAACTCTAATTACCAAATTAATGCTTGATTAACGTGCTGGTACTTTTTATTTATTTATTTCATCGCCAGAGAAACCAATTTCTTCCGCTCCACCAGAAATGTATCGATTTAAAAACTAACTATCTAATAACGTATAATTATATTGCAAAAATTAAACAAATAAATGGTGTTACGGTTAACTCAGGCGAGTTTCGTTATGCAGTGCAGTTATTTATTTTAGATTTCAAATTTTCAAATAGAAACACATACATTCAACTTATAGCATTCGTTTGTGCATAGAATATGAAAACAGTGACGTATATAGAACTAAATAGTCCACATTCTGTTTTAAAAATTCAAAAATAATTAGAACCAATTTCGAAAGTGCTAATGAAAAATAAGCAAATATTTCAATATCCATACAAAGCATACTGTTTTCACACGCTTTCACGCTTCAAAGGCAGCGATTTCTTTTTAGAACAGTACAGAATCGCTAATCCAAACCAGCTGGAGTCTGATCACATTTAACATAAGCATTTAATCATAAATCCAAAACGAATAAAGAACTATCACAGCAAGAACCTACAAAAAGCAAAATAGTTAAAGTATAATTTGTTACGCTCTATATGTATGTACAATTACAATCATGAACAGTAAATAATACAAAATATTCTATTAACGAAAGATTTTAACTATTTTTTAAACAATTTTTGTGGGATGCAGTTCACTGGACATTTCATAATTTCAACCAGACTCGAACTCCTCATAAACAGGCCAGTCGGATTAATAAGTTGAATGGTTGGGTTGCTGCGCCGATGGATTTTGGAGGAGGCTCTCATAATTCTGAACTGTGCTCAGCTGAGTATACACATAAAACGGCACTTCAAACTTTCATACACCCAAAGATAACTTTTAAACTTCCACAATCCATCGGCTCCAAGCACACACCCATAGGGAAGGAAGATGAGAATTCGTTAAAATTGTTTCAGTCATCAGTTACAAGTTCAGTGAACATCAATCAAAAACTTCTTAGGATTGGATAGCCTAGATTTCCCTAGCTAGCGTCCAGTTTTCCCCAATGCTCTACTACCCTGCTAGAACACCCGATTTCCGCCTTAATTAAAAACATGCAAAAATGGTCTCCCATACAATGAAAAAAATTTCTATTTAATTACAGGGATATATTGTTTAGAAAACAGTGGCGAATCCAGGATTTGGGTCGCGGGGGGAGGGGCTGAGGTATAAAAAATTTTGTATCGTCTTGACGAATGTCAAACCTTACGGCTTATTGTAAACCGAATCACTTTAACTTTACAGGCTTTACTCACCTAACAATAAGAATCATTAAGAACACTACAATACTTCGAAAGTTTAATAAAAAACAAAATGAAATAACTAGCAACCAGCGGGAGTGGCCTGCCCTAAACTTTCTTGTATACTTCTCAAAAATTTGTCATTTCCCCTCCCACTGTGTGTAATAAAAATTCGAACCTACTGTAACCCAGAATGCAATGACTATCAGAAGACTTTTCATCGCATATTATAGTGATTGTAAATTATTTAGATGAAGAATCAAATTCAAAGAGATGCGTATATACTAAAACTCAGCAATATTTATTTTCTATCGCACTCTAGCAAGCTCCGCGAGAAAAGAAAACAGGAGAAAATGACCTCGCTGAATAGCTTGCGCATGCGCAGAGATTTTGCTCCCAGTACACACGTAAAAGGGAGTGGTTTCCCTTAAACTTTCTCGTATACTTCCCCAAAAAGGTGCTCTTTCCCCTCCCTTCGCGTGGATAAAAAAAAATTCGAACCTACTGTAACCCAGAATCCAATGACTAATCTACAATGAAAAACCTTCTGATAAAGTGATTGTAAAATATTTAGGTAAAGAATCAAATTCAAAGAGACGAGTACCGATTAAAAAGCAACTATCACACACTGCTAGGTTCCACTCTTGCCAGCTCAAGGACAAAGTGACGTAATCCTTCCGCGTGCACAGATTGCTACGAGTACACATGCGTATGGAAAATCGGATTACAAAAATTAATTATGCAATTTGACCGCCTTTTTTTTAACCGATTGAAACGAAATTTGGGCACAGATCTATAATTAATGTTAGCAACCGTCATACAAATTTTTATTTATCTAAACCAAAAGGAGATATTTTAGGAGATATAATTTTACAAGTATGCGATTATACAGTCCGACAGACAGTCAACCCTTCGACAGATTTTGTCCAAAATTTGAAAGAAACCTACAAATTATGTGTAAAGATCACATACGAAATTTCATCCCTGTATCTCTAATAGTTTTCGAGTTCACAGACATACAGACAGACATAATTCCAAAATTGTATTTTTCGGACTCGGGGAGGTCTAAAACGTAGAGATTCGCCAAAATCTTGAGTTCGAATTTTTTGACGATTACAATACTTTCTCTTTGTATATTTCGTATAAGAGAAAGTAAAGACATGTTTTTGGCCGTGTCAACGCTACAAATACGAGTGGAATGGCTACAAAAGTGTGAAAATTTCGACCCTTTCAAAAGTCAGGAAGAAATGCTGTCACTTTTTTTAAAGGGAGATTAAGAAGAAACAGCCTCTGGATTCGCCACTGTTAGAAAATGCATCACTTTGCCCATTCATATAAAAGAATCCACAATTATTTTTACTGTTTAAATCAGGGCTTCTTAAATTGCGTATCCTCACGTTCAGCCGGAAAGAAGAAGTTTGGGGTTGCGAAGTTTTTAAAATCGAACTTCGTTCAGGTTCTACGATATTCGGGATCAAAGTCAGTTAAAAAAACTCTCTCCAATTAAATAAAACATTTGAATTTAATTTGCTCAATAGCTATTTTAAACAGAAATCCTTTGTTTATCATTACTTCATTAATTACTAAATGCTCTGTATTTTATTCGTTTTCCAATTTTGGGAGGCAAGTAGAAAAAAATTTAAGAAACCCTAGTTTAAATCATTGCTATGCATGAATTAGTTATATGTTTGAAAATTTCAATACCGGTAATGCGATACCTGCGTCTGACAACTGAACGTATATTACGGAGTCAAATAATTACTTATTTGTATATGAAATATCAATTTACCGTTTACATCGATCTAATAGGGGGGGAAATATCACTGGCGATGTTTTTGTTGAAATCTTTCCTTCTGTGCCTTTGCATACCTGATAAAAGAGTCGCTGTTCCTTGAATACGCCTACTTCACGAGCTTTTAAAGACTTCCTTTGTCAAACAGCGCGGGGACCAGATTTTATTGAGTTACCGCATCCTCGTTAAGCTCTCGGAGTCTGTAATTATGTTATAATGCAGTATATAATGAACATCCGCTGCTTGGGCCATGTTTTCCTTTTCGATCCCGTTTCCTGCAATTTCTTCTGCTTTCATCGCTTTCCACATAACAATGAAAAGCCCCTAAATGTCTTTGCCCTGCGTTCTCTCATCTAATAAAAGGGGGCCGCGAGTTTGACTCTGACTTTCTCCCCAAATTCCACATTGGAGGTTAATTTTCTCCAAAAATTCTCTTTTTCCTATAAAATATACGGCATATCAATTAAATAAAAAAAAATAGCTTCTTACCCCATCCGTATTAAGTTGCTACTTCAAAATTACGTTTCAAAATGGAGATATCATCAACTGCAACGTTTTCACGCACTTTTATTCAACTGAACTTGTTTCATGTTTGTACAGATGAAATTTTGTGATCGATTTTCCATTCACTCCCTGATGCGCTAGTTTTGAAATTTTCTACACTTATGTATTCTCGATAACAATATACTAATGTTTTAATATGTTCTGAACTTTATAATCGGTTAATTGATTCATTAATTAAATTTTGATTCCGTACAAGTGGCGCCACCTGGTAGTGCATTTAAGGCGCCATGCTTATAATAATGAATAAAACATTATAGATTAGAAAGTAGAAAATAATCACAAAATTCTACTTTTTAACATACGAATAAAATTGTGCGCAGAAAAATTGTTTTTATTAAATTAATTAATAATAAAGGATGAAGCAGATGATTTCTAATACTGCTATATTCAACGGAAAATGATTGCCGAATAGCAGATTCGCTTCAGTTTTAAAACATTGCTAAGGGGGCATTTAAGACAAACGAATTCTCTAAGTTTAAAAAATTCTTGCTTTCCTGACGTCAACCATCTCAATGGGTGGAGATCAAAGACGTACGAGAGGGTGTGAAAAAGAATAAGGAATAAATCAATTCCCACATTGCTACTGTTTGCAGAAAGAAAATCAACTTGCCTTCTTGAAGATGTCATACAATGAAGCAAAATCAATTAGGAGGTCATTCCTCGTGTTTTCGAATAACAATTAAGCAATATATAAACATTCCACTCACTTTCTATTCATCTTTTTTCCAACAAAAATTGTACATTTTTAATTTTTAATTACATCCCTCTTTGCGTATATATTTTGACCTTCGAAAATTTTTTATACAAAAACGACTTTCAACTATTCATAGAAGAATATGTCTGTAACAATCATATGAAATTTTGTAGTCATCAGCAAATTTTTTCTACCCCAAAATGTGGGTTGGGTGAAGTCCTTTGCTTCATCTTTTCGCGAAGACAGCCTTAGAGGATAAAATATCAGTATATCAGTAAGGTCAGAGCAGTGTCCGAAAACAAGAAAAAATATATACTCTCTCTCAACAATCTTTTCTATTAAGTAAATTTAACCTTCTGGGACTAATTTTTGTTTTTAAAAAAATGTGCATTGAAGATATAAAAAAAATCTAAATTGTTAGATCTTTCAATCGTACAAAAACAGACGTCACGAGTTTATCTAATCATGCAACGGCCTGCAATGAGCAGAAGGCTGTTCTGATAATAAACATCGATGTCAAACCTCCAAATGCAGCGTATAAAATATCCTTCATCAAGGGCTTCTGAAAATGTAGATCGCCATGACAAATGAGATCGTGAAAAATTGGCAAATTTCTTCAAAGGATGTTATCTTAAGTTGTGAAGAGTGTTTATCAGTCAAACTCTTCAACAATACTTAGCAAAAAAAAAGAGCTGCAAAGCGAATTAATTCCAAACATTTCCTTGAAATTAGAATTGCGTTGCAGAATTAGAAGAGAAGAAGGGGATGGGGGCGAAATCAACTGATCAATACGTGATAAATCAAAGCAATACATTTTAACATTTCTTTGCCAGAATCATATCAAGAATCTAAAGTTTAAAAAATTATCATTCATCTTTATCCAAATCATATAACGGCATAAGAATTTTTTAAAAATGAGAAATTTAATTAGCATAGATCACTGATAACCAAAAGTACACTCAAGAATTTTAAACAGTAATGGCAAATAATCCGGTATATCTCAGTAAATAAGTCCACACTTCAAGTAATTATTACATAATATAACTTTCCTTTTACAGCAATTTGCATAAAACTATACATGAAATAACTAGAATAAAATTGTATTAAAATAAGTGGCTTCAGTGACAAGAAGTTCAGTAAATAGTTTATTCACATGTCGCTTCCTTTCAGAAAAGTTCTCCACAAAAACACAAAATGGTATTATAAATTTTAAAAACACTGAAAACTATATTTAAAAAAAATATTTTTCATATTTTTTTCACGAAAGAAACAAAAATTAGTTATTGTTAATAGTTAGCTAAAAAAAATGAGCATTCAATTTAAATAGAGGTTTTGATTCTGCACGTCATTAAAAAGGCAGAAAGGAATTATAATGATTACATTTTTCAATTCTTTTGATGGCAAAGCGAATAAAAACGATCTGTGCCGATAACAAGCGCTACGATAAAAGCCAAATGATGTCATTAACACTAAATAAAATCCATAAACGTTATTTGCATTCAAAGGCGCCTAATAAATTCATTTTCAAAGTTAGAAACAAAACTGTAAGTTAAAATTTATATGCAAACAATAATTTTTATTTTAATAAATGTCAGTCCGAATCGAGAACTAGATCTCCAACTGAAAGTAGAATTGAACAATCACGACTTGAAAGTCAATATAAATTCTCCTGAACTTATTATTTTTTAAAATTGCGTACATCTTTGATTATTTGAATCCAAGCTGGCGGACCTGGTTCAGAATAAATATGTGATTAGTGATAAGAATCCAGATCGGCACCCACTACAATTAAATAATCGTGAAAGCTTACGATGCTATCATTCGAAATAAGGCATTCAAGGATGCAGCCATACTCTTTCCTCCCTCCCAAAATAATGGGCCCCTTACAGCAACCTGGAGTACAGAAGCTCCATGGGTCTGAACGGTTTGGTTTGGTAATGTTTCATGGCACAAGCAGTGGCGGACTTTGTCAATATGAGGCCACAGGCTAAAAATCGCTTTGAGGCCCCCTTCCCCTACGAAATGTCGAAAAATCGACGTCGGTTTAACACTACGATGTACGTCGAATAGGTTTTCAGGCCTCCTAGATTCTCGAGGCACGAGGCAAGCGCCTCAAACACCTGTGGGAAAAACCGCCACTGGGCACAAGAGCTATCTTTGGCTATCCTGTGCCAATCGGATGGTAGAAATTTTCCCATCATTTTATAATTGATGCAAATCTCATTCTGGGCACTTTTTTTTTATCCTAATCTTAAAAACGTAAAGCACATTTTCAACAACACGTTCACGCCGGTTCTGCAATTCATGTTTCTCTCCCATGGGCGGCTAGTCGAAGAGCGTTTGCTTTTTCGAGCGGTGCCGAACTAAAGTGAAAAATGAAATTTTACCGCAATGATAACCATTCCTGCTCTTCATTTTTTTACCACTATTGCTGTCAGGTTTTTGCCAGAACTTTGTTTGAAATGTTTTAAAAAATTGCATAGCAATAATTAAACAATTGAGTTTATAATATAGAATTGTTATGTTTATAATACTGAGTTGAAATAAAATAAATCCTACTTTGTCAATTAATATACGTTAAATTTCCATTATTTTAATTTTCAGCTACAGTCAAGTCCCGATAATCCGAGTTGATCCGGACCGACAGCAACTCGGATTATGCGGACTACATAATAAAATCGAAGAGAAAAATTCAGTTTTATATATGTAAGTATAACTGAAAAATAGAGAGATCAAATAGCGAAAAAATAACGAGCACACAGATTTGCAAACATAAAATGTATTTTAAATAACATATAATTTAAATACAATCACACTCACTTGATTTAATGTTTAAAAAATGAATCTAAAGTTGTTTGTTTTTGAGCAGAAAGTTTCTTTCTTGCTGCGTTGTCTCACAAGCGTTTCAAAAATAAAACGTTATGTGGGAAAGCATCTGGTTGCTGCTCAATATAGCGAAGGGTAACATCTAACGCTGCCGTGCCTTCTGCATGCAAATTATCTCCGTTTCATGATTTAAATCTTCAGTTTCATCAATTTCTTCTTCTTCTTCGGTAATCATGCGAAAATTCCAAGAAAAACTGATCGCCGGCTCAACAGGCAGGCGACAAATTTTAAGCATTAGCGAGAGGGAAAAAAATCTTAATTCTTTATCCAGTGACAGATAGTACTACAATGGAATTTTTTATTACTTTTTTTAAAGCTACCTCGTATTAAGCGGAGCGCGGATTAACAGGACTCTACTGTATATGGAATTTTTTTCTAGTTGATAAACCATCTAAATTGTTGGTGGTACGCACCGCCTGATGGAACATCCAAGTGCGAGCCACCGGTGGTACGCGCCGGCGTGAACGTGTTAAGCAGTTTATTCCAAGAAGGAAACTGAAGTTCGAGAAATTCAAACAGAAAATATCGTATACCAGTTTTCTCTGCAGTCAACGTAGACTTAAGCTTCTATTATATAAGGTCACTTTCCAAACTTATATATCAAGTTAGATAATTTTGTTTTATTTCATGAATTGCATTGCATTGCATAGATGTATGGGCAACCCGAACTTTGATTCTTCCTTTGTTCTAATATCAAATAAAGATTTTAAAATGGCGGACTGCAGGAAAGATGAATGTACAGTTAGTTGACGGTGCAAATTAAATTTTAAAAATTCAGGTAAATGAAAGATTTTTAATGAATGCTATTTGCAAAGATAGAATGTTAGCTTTTCATCAACACAGTGTTTTATCTCTATATGGTTATTGTGTTGTAGTGCCGTGATTTATTGTCAAAGCTAAATAAGAATAATAAATTTGCTATGGGAAAGTTGATAAGTTTTGAATACTTCTCATATGCACTTAGTATTAATTAATTTAACCTTTCCATACATAGAGTATTAAAATTTTCTATATTTGATTAATTTATGATTCCGAAGTAAATTTTAGCAATTGAGGCAATCCATGCTCACACGATAAACTTAAAGTGAGCTGCGCTATTTCAAATTTTGAATCTACTGCGCATCCTGCTAGTAACATTAATAATAATTCTTAGGGTGAATGAAATAATAGTTAATTTTTTTGCTTCATAATTACTTCGATAAAATAATTTTAATTCTTACATCAAAATTTTAGTTAAATTTCTTTTTTTAAGTTCTTAATTTTTTTCTAATTTTTTAATATCGTTTTCCATTTACACAAGGAGCATCGTTAGCATTATTTGAGAAAGTCTAATGCAAATTGTATTGACGTTTTTTTTTTTAATTTGTAACACATTTAGTTATTTTTTCTTGAATTATTTATTCGATTACTTTCATTTTTTACAAGTTAGTTAATAAACATATACACAATTGTGTTCATTCATGGTATCGTAGTGAAGGCCCCGGTGCTACTATACATTTTAAGGGGAATAGGAAAGACCAAACAGCTTTGACTCGCTTAGCTTCCGGTCACTTAAAAACCCTCAGATTCTCTCGTGGTGATAAGAAGTTCAATATCTACCCAAAGTGCAACATGATTGAGGCCACTCCGCAACATCTACTTGACTGTGTTGCCTTGGTGCATGATGACTTGCTCAAGCGACCGGATTTCGTGTTGGAGGTGATGAATTCGAACGACCTCATGGATCTGATCCGATTCAGATCAGAAGGATTAGAAAAGAAGACAATTGTGTTGGAAAGTCTTTCGTCAACACTAGTACGCCAATATGCAGTATGATATCGAATCTTCGCAGCGCATGCTTTTAATTAACTCCGGAATTTTAAATGGAAACTTGAAAAACATTTTCGTATGATAATCGTCATTCTCTTTTGCATTATATCAGTAAAACGCCAAAGGATAACGCGTTTTTTTTTCCTCTCAAAAAGGTGCCACAAAATGTAAACAAAATCTACGATGCTAAGGACATACATATTCGATTTAACCCATTCACTGCCAACTACGAAATATCTCGTACTATATTCATAGAGTCTGGCTGTGCTCTAAATGTTGCTGGCAGTGAATGGGTTAAATGACGCAGGCGCATGTTTAGATGACACACGGAGTTACATTTTTCGTGTAAATGTAAGTTCACATAATTGACTCTATTGGGAAAATTCAATAAAATTCGGTTCCTTGAAGCTTTGACTTTACTGAAAATTGACAAAAGATATAGAACGATGTGAGGCGATAGATAAATCTTATTCCAATTGTTAGAGCAATAGGATTCAAAAGTTGACTCGTCAAGTCACAATTACAATACTTAGGAAAAGAAAGCAAATTACTTTTTCATTTGGAGAAAACTCTAGTCTAAAATTAGCATATTCACCGTCATGAGTCATACACGATTCGTAAGTTTTTCATTTTTACGTTTATGAAATACATGTGATTCAGAAAATCATTAAACGTAGACGAGTATAAACGTTAAGAAACACTGTAAAAGTGAGTTCGACGAGTAGCAGTCAAATCTAGGGATAGCGGTTATTGCAAAAAAAAAAAACCGGTTTTCGGTTATACCGGTTTTTTTCCCCTCCGGTTTAACCTGACGGTTAAAACCGCTCAAAATAACCGGTTTTTTTAAAAAAGCAACGTTTGTGGAAAAAATTTTATTAATAATAATAATATACAATAAGTAAGTATTAATACAATAATTAATGTAATAAGTAATGATTATAAATAAGTAATTAATACAATAAGTAATAATAATAAATGAGTAATTAATACAATAAGTAAGTATTGTAGACAAATTTTTAAGAATTGTATTAAGTATTGTAGACAAAAAAAAGTAATTAGAGAGTACAGACGTAAATAATCGTATTTTGTGTTGTTTGCGTCTAGATGTATAATAATAAAAAAAAAAACATGTCTAAATTTTTATACAGTCCCTCGTCCTTATTAATCATATTTATTAAAATATTTTTGACACACTGAAATTTTAAACAAAATGTTCCACTCTTCTGCGATCAAAACTAATCGAGTTATGAAAGCTTGACTATGACTATTTTAGACTATCTCAATGTCCGCCTCGAGGAAGCGGTGGTCGTTTATTGGCCTAAGATGATGAAATTCAAAACCTCATAACTCGAACCTAAAATCGAGCCTATCTTTTGATAGCTGATTTTGCCACGGTTTTTTCCCCCCGGCTTTTGGATTTAAAAAAAAAATAAACGGTTTAAACCGGAGCAAAAAAATAACCGAAAAAAAACCCGGTTAACCGAAACAAAAAAAAACGGCTTTCGGTTTAAACCGGTACGTTTTTCCCATTTCTCGTCAAATCAAAATATACTTGCACGTACACGAGTTTTAAGAAAAGCGCAATTTTTAGTTTCCATCCTACAGGAGAAATCCATTATCATTAAGAATCTTGACTCATTAAAATATTATCAGTGTGCAATTATTTCCTTTTGTTGTATTTTTTGCACTGAAAATTTTTTCCCCTCTAGTCCTCTTTTAACCTAATGCACATGGAGCATTATAAATTATCATTATCCTCATATTTTAATTCTTAGCTTTGACATATTTTGAATAAGAAGTAAACAACTCATTAAATGATTTTAAAAAATCAATTTAACCCTTTTAGTGCCGACCGAAAGTATCGTAAATATGCGAAGAACGCCGGACCAATTTGAGGAATTTGATAAGGTTTGGGAAAAATCTCATAAAAAACAAAATACGAATGATGTTTACAAAATGCAAAAAGGAGCATATTACGAAATAAAGGGAGAAAAAATTAATGCCAATTGTATTTCAATATTTGTTAAAAATCATACGAATAATATAAATATAAAACAATATGAAAAACAGAAAAATCGAATATTAACTTATAATATTAATCGATTATTATTAATATTAATCTTATATTAAGTGATAATATTGGTCGAATATCTCTACTAATAATAAAGGAGACTGTGTGTGTGAGTGTCTGTGTGTTGGCGCTCTACAGGGCAGACCGCTGAACATAGAGCTGCGAAATTTGGCACAAACATACTTTGGAGGGTGTAAATGTGCACCTCGGGGCCCTTTTTTAAAGTTTTAATTAGAATTTTAATTAATTAAAAATTAAACGAAATTTTGGTGTTTTCTGTAATAACTTCCGAAAATACTGCAGCACAAAAATCATTTTTTCTCTGTCTGAAAGTGCAAAAAATTACCTTTTCAATGCTATCAACTTGCCGTAAAATGTTTTCTTGAATTATAATAATTTTTTAAAAATATTTTTTGGCATAATTTACAGCAATACTTTTCACTGTTGCGACGCAACACGAACCGTTTTCATTGTTTAAACAAATATTTAATTGCGTATTTCTCTTTCATTGTTGTAATCTCAGCTAGGATCCTAATTCATTTTGCTTTCATATTTTATTTCATCAAAATTTTTGTGAAATCTGTAAACAAAACGCTCCGATATATTTCTTTGCTTATATTCAGAAACATAAGCTGAAAGATTATGGTTGCTATGTTTTCATTCTTTTTTGAACATGTTTTAATCCAACTAACATGACGCCGCAAATGCACATTTTACAAGAGGAATAAGAAAGCGAAGATAGGGCGTGGTCAGTCATTTGACTCCTTTAGGGACATTTATATAGAAAATGAATAAAACAGGTACAAGGTCACTAATAGAACATGGTTTAAATATCTACCACAATCTGAAGTTCAAAATTACGTTTTCAAGAGAACCATGAATATAAAATTATACAAGATTCAATTGAAATCATATTCCCGGCGAATAAGCTGGTCGCTGAAGGCGGCTAGTCATTAATATTAATCGAATATTATTAATAAGTAGAATATATTAATAAAACCATTTATAACGTTTTATAAATTTATTTTGAGATACACTTCTCTCGCGATGCGAATAGTAAGGCGCCATTGCATACGCAACGATATATCGTCGTTGGCACTTTTCGCAAGAGTTGCGAACTACGCTATATCCTTCCTCTTCACTAAAAGGGTTAATCTGAAACTAATAGCATTATCACTGTAAGATGAGAACTGTTTATATAGTGGAAATTGCTGATGTATTAACCTCATTTTTAATGGTGTTTTCAGCTTCGAGACAAAAGTAGATAATTGCATTTTCTGTAGCTTTATCTATACTTATAAAAGGCAATGTTTGTGTGTGCATGCGATGTCCAGACGAATCTATCGCACTTACAGCCATGAAATTTGGCACACAGGTAGTCGTAATGGTGACTCAATGCACCTCAAAGCCCGAATTTTAAAATTTAATCTAGAAAATTTTTTATTTAATGTTCCGTGTTGTTTTTGAAACATTTTTGTCCACAGTATCGTTTCTGTTAACAGTTTGAAAAAAATTTATACACCATCAGATAGAACAAACAATTTTCTTTCTAATGAAATTTATTTTGAGCTTCAAACGTAATTTACTGAATTTTGAGAATTTTTTGAAAAATAGTAACTTTCATGTTAATTTTCCATTCGGATTTCTTAAAATTCTCGCATCCGACGTTCTAATAACACTATCATTTTCAATTTTTTTTTCAGCTTATAACTGGAACGTTTCTGTCGGATTTAAAACAAGAACGGTTAAAATACCTTTTTCCGTTATTTTTAATTAATTGTTCCCTGGTCAGTTCAAACAGATTTTTCGCTAGCCAGCTTTCTCCGCGAGACATTCTCCGAAGCAAGTAAACGTTCCCAGCATGCATTGTTGCAATTTCATTGGCTGGCGGTGCAGAGCGCAGGAGACTTCATAACCTTTCACTAAATGACATCGATTATTATCTTCGGCAGTGTCTTAACGTGTTTCTTTGTGTCGCATATTTTGCTTGCTATCTAATAATGAATTTCACGTTGCAATTTTTTAATATTGTTTTGTATTAACGTACTCTGTACTGTTTTCCTACAGTTGAAATATCATTATCGCAAAGAAAAGTAAGCGGGAAAATCAATGTGTATATTTTGTTTTGTTTTCAAAACTTTTTCGTGTCATTGTGGACGTTTTTTTTTAAGTCCTGGTTCCACGGGCGACGCCGTGCGCGTACTGCTAGTAGTTAATATATCTCATAATCTTCAATAACGTACCAGAAATGCCACTGGTCATCAACACAAAAGCGCATGCTTGCATCGTTTCAATTAGCCTGCGGATACAGATACAGACTATAATAGGCCTTTCCATCTTTCCTCGCAGGATGATTAAGATACTCCAACAGATGCAAGAGAGGTTATTAGATTAGTTTGCGCGATTTTAGGAGAAAATGGTTAGGTATGTTGTAGTAGACAATACAGTCGACACAGAATATTCGATTAAACGGGAATGTTAATAACATGGAAACCTATCCTAAAGACTGAATAAAGAGCAAAGACTAAGAGAAATACAGTGGAATCTCCCTATAACGAAATCGTTTGGTTCCAGTTGAAAAATTCCCTATAGAGAAAATTTCGTTATACGGAGATTAGACATTTTTGCAGTTATTTAAGTAAATGTTACAAACCTTTTAGTATGTGCGATAAGTTCAAAAATATTTAATTACGACTTTCAATTAAAAATGAAGTAATATTTATTACAAATTTGTTAAAATTATACTAATTTTTGCTGTATAAATAAAATGCTCAAAAGCGAAGACAATTCACCAATTTAGAGAATAATATGTACTAGTACGGATAAACATAAAATGCATATTATCACATCCATTTGCTGTTTCCACCCCGATTCTTGGAATCTTGACCCGTAGAAATATTGCTCCCTGTGTAGAAACCCAGGTCCCCACAACTGCATTACCCTTCACATAGCATTCTATTGTTATGTGTTATCGCTGGAATGAACAATGCGAGTGGTTCCAGATACAGGCACGTGTGAGCGATTTGTTTGCACAGAAATTAGCAACTTTCTCCAAAAATGACAAAAATCAAAAAGATAAAGGTCTGAAAAAATTCGTTATAGGGAGACAACCATTTCGTTATATGGAGAATGTTTTGAATGTTTTTTAACATTCCGATTAAAAATTTCGTTATAGGAAGAAATTCGCTGTAGGGAAACTTCGTTGTAGGGAGACTCTATTGTAATGTTCTTAAAGAATGCAGCAATTAAGTCTTAAATGTTTATTAGCTGCATGTAAAATGTACGACAAAATTTCCACCCTTTTTAAGTCATTTTATTCTCAAAAGAAAATCGAATAGACACAAGTCGTGTTCATCTTGCTACGGTATTTAAGTTGAACTACAAACCAACGTCAAGAGAAAGCTTAAGATGAAGCTTCTACAAATAAATATTTCTAAAAACAAACTAATATCAGTGATTAAGATAAAATAAAATAGATAAATGCAAGGGGAATCAAGAACAGCAAGGGCTTTATTTTCCATACCCAAAAGAAACGGGGATTTGGCTACCTATTGTTGTCGTTGGTAGGGAGCTTAACACGATCGCGGCCATCATGTTAGTGATAAATGTCTGGAACACATGGCAGGAGGACAAATCAAAATAAATGTTTCTGACAACGACTTTCAAAATCTCTTTAGAATCATCTTTTGCGAATATAACCGACGACTTTTTTTGATGCTCCGAAATCCGAGTAGCAGTTTTTTTTTTTTTTTTTTTTTATCTTTCAAAGAGGAAAAATAAGTCTATTTAAAATTTGGTGCCGAAAGGTCTTATTTTAAGTGCAGCACAAAGTTTCCGTAGTTCAGATAATTCTGACCGACATATTTAAAAGTAAGGCAAACGTTAAAAAATTAAGCAATATAAATGAGAACCAAGTTAATATGCATTATTAATTAAAAAGCATGAACGATATTAATTTTTAAAATTAACGTCAAGATTTGAATCGAGGATCCTAGGTGGCCTAAAAGTGAGTAAAATCTTCCTTCAACCAAGCAAAAGCCTTGTCATACAAAGGAGACAAGTAGTCTGATCACGGATTCCGAGACTACCTCTTTTGGACGATTTTAAACCGAAAAGGGGTGTCAGGCAATGAGTCATATGAGCGCATTTCCGGAGTTCTTTGCTAGATCATGCTCAGTAAAATGTAAACATCGCCCTTCCATTCTTCACTTTCCCCCTATTTTGATGAAAATAACTCCGCCCGGCGCATGCGCAAAAGCACCGAAGGTTTCCGAATCTGTTGCTATACAATACCTTCTATCCATTAAGTAAAAACATCGGGATGTTTGAAAGAAATAAAAATATATAGATGATCACCCTGCATTAAGAAAACCACCATATGCCTCGGAAGTCCAAAATCTTTCACCAAATAAGAGCCCAAACCATCTCTAAGCCATCATTACCCTGAATAGTTCCAACGTGACAAGTAATCTGCCATGCTTTAATGGACTTGAGTGCATGTTTTCAGATTCCCTCGGCGTAACGTAGCCTGTGAATCGAATTGTTTGTTTTGGAAAAGAGCACTGCCGAGTCAATAAAAACGAATTCTCTGAAAACTAAGGGGGGAAATGACATTTTCTCCTTATATATGGAAGATGATTTTAATCTTATCCAACACCCCGTATATAAATTACTCATTCTATATCCCTTAAGCCTGTGACATGCGAACTGATTCTTTAGGCCTACACTATGGAAAATTGTCAATTCTATTTCCCCAAACAATCGACATGCACCCTTTTTTCAAAAGCATAGATTCACCTGGGATTCATTACTCCACGCTGCTCGTTTGAAACAGCCCATGGTGCCCATTTGTGTTGCTTAGTCGAGCTAAGATGTTTACCGTTGTTGTAAACATTCATCAATAACACGCTCTTCAGTCTTCGACTCCAAAAGACTATGTGGTAAACCGAACGCTGTGTAGTTGATCTACTGAATGTTTCCGAGCTTCTCAATGAGTAACCAAAATAAATAAATTAATTTTAAAAAACTTTACGAAAAGCTTTTATTTAAAACTGCTCCCAAAAGTAGAAGGTTTTTCTTAACAGTCTAAAACATCTCTCCCATTTGACTAAAAAAATCACCGATTCTCAATGAAAAAATATCTAATTTTTTGCTTCTTATTTATTGCCTCGGTAAAAATGTTCATAAATTTGAATTTAGAAATATAGGAATTTTAGTAAATATAAAATTGGTTGTAAAATTAGCACCTACCCACTCTTGTTTTAATCAAATATGAATGAAAATTCGAAATCGATTCGAATGAAAAATGTTTTTCCACTTTTTACCAGATTTTCAAACAAAATCTATTCGAATATTTATTTTATACTTAATTATTAAAGCTTTTCTTATTTTGCACAATAAAATTAAAATCTGTATTGGTTATTAAAAGGCGTTCTGTTCGTTTTCTTCTTACTTGGATCGTACACTTTTAGTAGATGGCGTCACTGTATCCCTATCATAGATCATCTTAATTACTTCAGTTGATTAGTCCTCTAGGGATAGATTAACTTAATTGTAATTTTGTATTTTCACCGAAACGACGCATAAACTTACAATTATTGAGAAAATGACAGGGTGAAAATTGATAACGCATTAATCCTTTAAAAACTCTACATCACATTGATATGTGATGTGTATGGCAACTATTTCGAGACGATCTGTCAGAATTATTATAATAAGTAACTAATAAATCTGACTTCATATGGCTTTACATTTTAAATTACCGCCGGCTCCCACAGTTAGCTACACACAATGACACTAAAGTGTTGCTTACACGCATTAAAATATATACAAGTTGTTTTCTCTTAAATGAATACGAAGAGTTATTTTGCATGCATCTTAAGACACACACCCCTCTAAAATTAATAATTTGTCTTGACGCTTTCGATTCTGCTGGTGGCAATGATCACCTTCATATTTAAAGAATTATTTTTAGTTGTTCTTACTTTTTCGCATACGAAATATACAAAAAGAAAGTAATGTAATCGACAAAAAATTGGATCTCCAGATTATGATGAATCTCCGCGTTTGAGAAGTCCCCCCCGAGTCCGAAAAAGGCCATTTTTTTTAATAAATCTGTCTGTCCGTGCATATCTGTATGTGTATGTGAACACGATAATTCAAAAACGGAACGAGCTAGATGGACAAAATTTTGTATGTGGTCTTAACACCAAAATTTTACATCTGTATCAAATTTTAGAAAAAAATCCGTCTGCGGGAAGTGTGTGCTGTCGGTCCGTCCGTTTGTATTTCAACACGATAGCTCAAATACGTAACGACTTCGATGGATGAAATTTGGCTTAAGCTTTTATAACTAAAGTTCAAGATCTGTTTTAAATTTTGTACCAAATCCATAAAAGGGTAGAAGTGTGCATGAGAACACGATACCTCAAAAAGGGACGAGCTAGAAGATTCAATTTCTGTACACTAAAATTGATGATCTTCATCAAATTTTGGGCAACATCCATCCACGGGAGAAGGAGCAATCTTCCAAAATACATACTCGATTCTCCCCACTATACGACGAAGTTAAACACAAGATCCGCCATATTATGGAAATATACGAGCCAGATATATTGGACAACTTATATAAAAATTCTAGTTCAATACAGTTAATATTCAGAAAAATATCTATATTGCAGCTAGGTGAATTTCGGTACACAAAGAGAATCTAAATGATAAGGGTCCATACACAAACTGAAATTTATTAAACTTGAATCTTCGAGTAGTTATCATAGAAATTTTAAATTATGTGTTTAATTTACTAGTATACATCTGTATTCAGGATATTCAACTTTCATAAAATTCAATATTACTGTTCGAAGATTTAAGTTTAAAAAATATCAATTTGTGCAAGAACCCTCATCATTTAGCTTCTCTTACAGTGTACCGAAATTCATCTCGCTGCAATGCCGATATCTTTCTGAATATTAACGATATTGAACTGGAATTTTTATATAAGTGTCCTTACATATCTGCCTTTGAAATCATGAAAGCAAAATTTCGCTACGTTCGCACATGCGCAGTATAAAATTATTTACTACAAATACTCTTATCTCCTGTAATATTAAAATTATTTGATTCAAATTGTAATACAAAGCTTCTTTTACATATTGTCAAATATTCTGTAACCTTCGTACAATTTGGTTGAAAACTCTGCATGTCATAAGCAAAAAAACATGCGGAAAAATTAGGATTTTTTAAAGAAACCTTTATATCTTCAAGAATATTTTTACGAAAATGCATGTAAACATTATGAACATCAAACAAAACTATTGATGAAAGTTTCAACTCAGTATCAGCTTTCTGCGAAACGGGGTGGGCCAAAATAATTTTCGTCTTCATCAATTTGTGGACAGCCCCTTAAATGTCCTAGTGACCGAATCTTCACGGTAAAAAGTGAGTTCCGACGATTGTATGTCCCACGATTTTCCGCAACTGATTGCGAATCATTGTATTCCTATTAAGTTCAAATTTTATGAAATATTAAAAATGGTCCTTAGCATTTGTCCACCAGTGTATAAGAAAGAATCAATAACTTCAGCAAAATCATTTGTTTTTCCATAACCAGTTATTTCGGTTTTTTAATACACAGTATTACAAAAATGACTTATATTATTAATACAGATTTTCTACATTTCAAATACACTATTTTAGGTAAACACTAAAAACCCAGTCCCCTTATCGCAACTAAATTCGCGAAAAATAAGCCTTCGATAGTATTAATGTATACTTATAAAAGGAGATGTTTGTGTGCGCGAATGCTGTGCCAAGACGAACTATCGCACTTACATGCATGAAATTTGACACGCAGGTAGTGGTAATGGTGACTGAATGCAACTCAAAGTCCGAATTTTAAAATTTAAAGTAGAAAAATTTTTATTTCATATTTTGCGTTGTTTTGGGTGCTTTTTCGCACGTCTTAGCTCATAGTGTCATAACGGTCGGGAAAAAAATCTATCCATCATCCGATGGAGCAAACAATTGTCGTTCTAAAGAAATTTGTTTTGAACATATAACGCAACCTACGGAATTTTAAGAATTTATTTAAATATAATCAGTTTTCTCGAAAAACTTCCAATATTAAAACTACAATTCCTGCATCCCATATTCTAATTTCGTTACGTTTTTCAAATTGATTTAAACAGTAGCGGCGATTGGGTGTTGTAAGTGTGCGGGGAGGGGCAAAAATTTATAGACAATTAAAAGTACCGAGAGTATACAGAGTATGAAACAAAATTTAACTACAAAATTAGCTAACTTTTCCGGACACTAGTGCTTTTTTATAATTCCTAATTTCAGCAGCTAAAATGAAATAAAAACTTAATTGTTCCACAAAAAATGAGGGGGCGACCCAGCCCCTCTGACTCACCGCCACAGGTTTTAAGGACTAATTGGAACATTTCCTCCCAATTTAAAACAAGAGATGAAATATCTTTTTTAGTGATTTTACTTGATTGTTCTCCTGATGAGTCCAAAGATTTTCTTTGAAGATCTGCAGTGTCAAAGAGAGGGGGAAATATTCCTTCTTCACCGGACTATTATTGGCTTATCATGCCACATGTCTATACAATCTCTACTTGGTAAGGAGCCAATTGAGAATTATGTTCCAAGAACCATGTCATGTGCAAAGCCGTGAGGATACTGCTAATTAAATGAATAAATGCAAACTCTCTTGATATAAATGATAATAATATATTTCGATAAAATGAGGGTGGGAAGTGAAAGCTCTAAGTACAGGCAAGTGTAGAAATTTCAATTCTGCTTAGCATCTATTTTCAGAATAGAACACTGTACTTAAACTCTATAAGGTTAAAAAATTTTAAAAGAAACATCTTTATATCCTTAAAGAGACCATACATTAAGAAAAGCACTTTACGTACTCAAATCTTAGACAGAACGCCGCCCCATGTCCCCGTGCCCGATGCCATTACAGCAACCAAACTGGTTGAATGGACATGGTGGGACGACAAATCTTAAACAATAGGATAAATCAAAAGGCTGAATGATTAAGATTTTGCTTTGAAATTCGAATGACAAAGTACAAACTTTATATATATATATATTATGACAACTCCTCGTGCGGAGAAAAAGGAGATCCAATTCACTATGCCACAAAATGTCGGTTTACCCTCACCTGGCATTTCCAAACTCCAACAGTGTCACTTAAATTACAGTGGTTGAAAAACATTCTCACAACTTATCAAGAACCCGACTTCGACTCCTAATGCTTTTTGTATGTGATGTGAACAATCTCATTGTAGAGGATAATAATTGAGCACTCATCCACCCAGACTGACACACACTTCCGGCTACTTATGATTTTTTTCCCTCTACGTTTTTTTTCTATTTTGTATTATTTTCTATGTTGTTCTGACCAGTGTATGTTTCATTTTCATTTTTATTTGTTATTGTACCTGTTACTTGTTTTTGTCCTTTCTTAAAAAATAAAATTCACCTCCATCCATCCAAACTGGAAAGGAGCCAAATGGCTCTAAACACGGGATGCAGGTGGTGTAATGTAATATATATATTAAGCTTGTATATATATATAATAACATTAGTACTTATAAATTACAAAATATAAGGGATATATATTTCTAAACACAGAATGTTTTAAATACTTTTATTTTCATTTCTGGTTTAATGCGATTGCTTCTCTCTGATTGTTAGATTTCCTTCATTACTCCAACCACGAGAACAACTTGCAAGAAAAATCATCTTAAAACTTGCTCTATTCTTTTCCTTAACTATCTGATAAGTGAATATCACACATCTTCATTTACAATTAATCTTGACAGATCACTCGATGAAAAATGTCAGGAAAAAATGTTCATTAATTTTTTTAAATATAATTATTAAAAAATTAAGATTGAATCTCTCCATGGATTAAATGGAATTAGAAATTTTAAGAATGTGAAAAAAGATTTTAATCACTTCAAATTACAGCAAAAATATCTGCTGGATTTTAAGACTCTTGCCCGTTCTTATAAAAGCATCCAAAGTTTCTATCTGAAAGTGTATAATTTATGAAAAGACAAAACAAATTGTGCATTTTGATGGAATACTTAAGTAATCAGTATTTAAATTCTCTACTATGAAATCTGAACAACAAAAACACCCATTTTAATCCCCCAAGGACTCAATTATTTTTATCTTATAACTTTCAGGTAAAAGTGAATTAATCGAACTTCCTTGTATTTAATCATATCTCTGCAATCTTAATACTTTATCCATAATTGTTTAAGATAATATACATAAATATAAATTATCTGATTTTGAATTGAATGGTGAAAAATGGGGTAAAAAATCACCTATGCCGCTAGGAGGGTTAAAGTATGCACTGAGAAAGAGAAATATGAAAGTCCAGCTACACTGGTATGTTGCAATTCTAATGTATCCCATTTTCAAAACAAGATGTAGCAATATGTTTAAGGCATTGTTAAAAAACATATAATAATCTTATAAAATCTTACCACACTGAAAATCAAAAGTTGATAATTTCAAAATATCTTTCTTTCATTATTACAAAAGTAAACTCTGCTTTCCTTTCTACACAGAAATTAACACAAAATATAATAAATGAATACTGTATTAGGCCTTGTCAAATAAGGCATAGCTAATTTATCCTTTTAATGTAAAACAAGCTTAATCTTTACTTTTTATTTGAAACTACACAGAACTTCACCTTCAATAACTACATGCAAGATATAAAAGCATGATATTAATAAGAAACAAAAGCATGACACCACAGTAAAAACACAAAAGCATTACACCACAGTAAAAACACAA
>BGPR01017480.1:0-32456 GCA_013235015.1 Araneus ventricosus | reverse complement strand
TGTCAATGGGCAGACTTGGAGAGAGGGTCGCCAACTTTTCTCAGACAGGATGTCTTGAAATGTCGTTTACAAGCCTTAAGGGTTGATCAGAAACACAGAAACGAGTTTTTTTGGCTGTAGCATATGGAGTCGTCGACGCAAAGAGGAGCCGTTCTAGGGGACCATCGTCAATGAATTAAGAAAAATAAAAGCATATACCAGATAAAATATAACACAGATTTAATGGAATACAAATTTACAATAGACAACTACCTAGTTTCATGTATACGAACAATGCAAGTCGAACGCAGCATGACTGATACGATATGGTAAGTAGGATGCAGTGAAAACAGCAAACTTTTGGAGCACTTAAATAAAGGGTTCAAAGGATTTGCCATCTGTTTGCCATTTGTAGCTTTGATGTATCGTTTTCTTTCATTTAATTCACTGCAAAGAGCCCCTTGCTGCGCCACCCCCTATGTGTTTCCAACTCCACGTTCTATTGAAAAAATTACTTGTTTCTATATATCCGATCTACCCTTAAAGTTTGTAAACGGCCTTTCTGGACACTCTGCATAGCAGATCAAATTTCTTCTCAATACGAGAGAGGAAGTATGTTTTCAAGTGCAAGAATGCACACCTGTAGCTGCTAACGACTGTATCTTAGTTTGGTTCGTGTTGGCCATTTTCACCCATCAGACACGTTTGCTTAGCAAACCCACGTATAGTGATTTGGATACCCGAAACACTGTGCTCCTGGTACACTAAATTATAAAATATTACTGCGAGATTATGTTCAGTAATCATTTTTCAAAATAAATTATATGAGCACAGAGATTTATTTATGCAGTGAAAGCAATTTAGTTCATGGCAGTGGAGAATGTTTTCGCTTAAATATCTGTAGAGAAAAGTAAATGGAAATATGGTGGTTTAAAATCAGGTGAGATTTTATTTGTTAAAATGAATTCGAAAATGTGATACTTTACATACCGACACATCTTCCCTCCCTTTCTGAGGTAAACTGGTCGCACACACATTTCTTTTGTCCCGATTCCAAAGTACACCTCCCACGAGGTCCGCAATCACACTCTGAAAACATAGATCCGAAATTCGGTAAATTAAAAGGAAGTGCAGTTAAAATGTAGTAGAAATGTGTTTGAATTAATTGCATTATTTAAGATTTTTCAAGATTTACACTCATTGTAAAAATAAAAATTCTTAACAGTTCATGAAGATGATCAGTATAGATGTGATATCTATGGTCCTCTGCATATCTATAATACCAACAAGGTACGAGGACAAGTAAAGGAAGAAAGGGGACACATTTATTACTAATATAATACCCCAGATCTGTCTCTCGGTAACGCTCTGACGTCACCAACAATAAAACTTGCGCCATAGCACTGAGAGACGTTAAACAGCATTATTTCATTGGTAGAAAATAAATTTTAGTAATTTTAAATTTAAAAGAGTACTTGTTGTTCTAATTTCAAATTTAATAACTCTAAAATAGTGAAATACAATTTTCTATCGATTGATATAAAATTTATTTCGCTATGATCAATAGTTCCCGCGAAATTTTAAATTATCTTAATCATATATTTCAAATTAATTTCCGCTTTTTATAGAAAGTAGTAAATTACGTCAGTGGTATATCATGCTCATGATATAGTTTGGACGCCACGATGCATCTGATTATTTATTGCAATCGTGATGATATAATTTGATAGTATTTTTGGCAACCTTTGACAAGCAGAGAAGTGCTTTGTTTTGATTAGAATTTCGAAAAAGAATTCCTTTGAAATTTTAACTTTTGACTTGCGTTTGACAATGATTATTGAATGTTGCATGATTATTGAATTATAACAAAATTGTTAAACAACGAAAAATACTTCACACGGAATCTTGTTTACCAAGAGTTTTTTTGAATAAAGAAATAACGAAAATAAAAAAAAATTCCTGTCATAAAACATATGTTTATTTTATTTGTTTTCAATCCATGTTAAACATTTCTCTCGTATATATATCTATTTAAACGCATCAAATATGACGGAAATCTCTCGTATTAAGAGGCAATTTGCACCCGTCATACCATAACGGGTGATTTTCTAGTTACTCATGGAATACATTAGGCTAAGTTGAATTCAATATGGTCTCTTTTGATGCCGTCCTCTTCCAGTTGCACACACTTGTCCCTACCCTAATAGCTCAAAATACTCTTCAATATTGTTGCGATATCTTCACGATATTGTACGATATTCAGAATATCGAACAACGCCGAGGAGATATTGTGCAATATCTTGAGCTAATTGCGAACGTACCTTCCATACAGTTCTAAAACCTATCCATATTCTGAAAAGGCGCCTCTGACGTTTGAAAAGAACATCGATGAGCCAAATCTCTGGCCCGTAGTTTCGATTTTAAATGAGTAAACATGAAAAGATCATATGGACCCATATCCGAACTTAAGGAAGGTGCGACAAATGTTCAATATTTTGAACAACGAATATGCAAAAACTGTTGAAAGATAAGGACATGCATGTTGGGGCGTACCAGGCAGGCAAATGAGGACTAATCGTTATTTTTAGTTTCAGTATTGCCAAATGAGAATGCAGATGCCTCAAAAAAATTTTCTTTATAAATCCTGAGAAATTTTACAATTGCATTGAAATGTATTTTGCCATTGTATTTTAACGACGAGATAAAAAATAAATTTTTCATCAATCTTCATTTGACTTGCCTACGCGTCTTTTTAATCCAACGTTAAACAAATACTGTTTTGAAATTTCATTGAAATGCCAAAGTGAAATATTGAGCAATAATAGCAACAAATAAAATAATGCTCTGTAAGAATTCAATCTGAAGTTACAATGGCTATCAGAGGAATTGACAAGGAGCAAACACTTTTGATTGCTAATTTTTGAGGAAGTGCATTCATCCTAATATATCCGTTTTCTCCACTCATTTTGTGATATTATTATGACGATAATAGTATGATGTGGATTTTGTATAACAAAGCTTCTGATGAATTTATCTATATCAATAGAATCTGGTTTTATATTCAACTGGCGACGCTCTACAATCTTGAAACTGACTTTTCTTCGCTATTTGTCACAGTTTTAGACACTAAACAACTAATTTTCAAGATCCGAAGCTCGAAAATCTATGATTAATCTTGGATGAAAACGTTTGGTGTCTTTAGTCTAGATAGTCATTACTACTACAAATCGAACTTCATCGTTTAACTTAATTTCAGTGTGTATGTAATCAACAATATAACCTGTGCATATTGGCAAAATATTTGGTACTAGGGTGCTCTGCCCCCTGCTCGTTAACGCTCGCCAACCCCCAGAAAGATTGCACAGCAGGTTTGCTATGCAAACTCGCCTCGCTTCTCTTGCCACAACGAGGATGTGTGGAAATGTTTTTTTTGCCAATGTGCATCTTAGCAAAAAACATTAATGACGCAGCTTAATGGATTTGCTTCTAATGCTTTAATTTAAATCAGCAAGGAAAAATTTGTTCGCCTTGATGAAAATTTTTTTCCAGTGGCGGCTCGTCAGTTCAGAAACAAGCAGTGCTGCAGAAGTTTTCGCTAGTACTTTTTTTTAAATGTTCAAATCCAGTATAATGCGACCTGCATTTTTTATATTCAATTTTTCGCTCAGCGAATGCTGTGGAAATACGATTTTTGAATGTCTGCAACATTCAGCTTTTCTGAGATACCTTTAATGATAATTGTTAATCACAAAAAAATTATAATGAAGCTTGTTTCTGAAGATTGATTTCTAACAATAGAAAACAAATATTCAATAAACTAGACAAGCTTCTGTCAGGACCATCTTATCCAATGGGCAAATTGGGCTGTAGCCCAGGTGCAGCATTGATACAAAGGCGCTTAAAAATTTAAAATATTAATTTTATTTTAATTTCGAACCAAAATATGTATTTAAAAATTTAATATGTTAAATTAAAGATATGATTAGGGGTTGTAACTAGACAGTCATGGATATTATAATGTTACATCAACATGTATAAACCTTTTCAATAAATATTCATACAGAGACAATCGGTGAAAATAAAGTACTAAATCATGCGTGTAATAGAAGCTACCAACAATAAGGAAGCGTTCTTGTAAGATCTTGTTCTGAAAAGACGCTGATTTGCTGATTTGAAAATTGTAAAGCGTTAATCAGAGAACAGGATGATTTTTATTATATCATTATTCCCAGATAAAAAAAATCTTTAAAGAAATCTGCAGAAAAATATGTTCTAAACACCTTCAGATTTTTCTTCAGTCATGGCTTAATTATTAATTTTAATTAATGTAATTATCAATTAATTTAATTTGTAATTCAACTGACTTGTACGATGTCGATTCAGATTGTGACAAAGCTCCAAACTCATCCTGACCGGGATTCGAACCCGCGTTCTTAGAATTGACAGGCAGGCATGCTAACCACAAGGCCTCTCCAGACTACACGAGATGGGCTTAAAATAATCTATTTGTGTTTTAGCATCACCATAGTTCCAGTGGCGCCATTTAGTGGTGTAAAAATCAACCATGGTCAGAATACGTGTTTCGAAGTCGTAGTGATAAGTAACAGATGAGGTTAGTAATATTTTTGTTCAATAATTTCGATTCTCTGTTTCAATAAATTCGTTTTCACCTTTTATATTTCTGATAAGCCTTCTCTCCATCCAAAGGGCGCAACCTCCACTTTTCCCTTTTTTCTGAAGAAAATAGCTAGTCGGGAAGACAGTTGGAAAACTAATTGGAAATTAATTAAATTATGGGGGGAAAGTTTAAAATGGCAAAACCTCAATTATTTATTTTAAAGATTAATTTAGAATTCATTTTTTTCAGTGCCATATTTAAAAAATTTAGTGCCTAAGACAACTGTCTATTGAGAAATTTTTTTCTGCTGATAAAACAAGCATTCCTTTTCTATACAAGTATATGGTCGATATCACTAATTCAAAAAGGAACTGATGAAACTCCTGTCTGCAGTAAAATTAAACAATAATGATAATTACATTCTAATTTTGTTTTATATCCTTTGGAAAATAAAGCTGCAATATTAGGGAATATGGTGCAAAATATGTATTTAGAGAAATGCAGATATTATGAAAATGCAGTTAAATCTTCAAAAAATTCAACAGATTATTGGTCAAGTTTAATGACGCTCTGAAAATCTGCTAAATAACTGCGAATTGAATTAAAGACAAAAGAAGATGCGGATTTTTTGCTGTCTTAAAAAATCTACAGGATATTTAAAGAAAAAAAAGAATTTTTTTTGCAGATTTTATGCAGATTAAATTGAAGAAAAAATGCAGATTTTTTCTGTCTTCAAAAAATCTGTAGAATATTTACAGAAAAATATAATAAGAAATTTTTTTGCTGATTTTATGCAGATTAAATTGAAAAAAATGCAGATTTTTTCTATTTTCAAAAATTCTGCAGATTATTTAGAGAAAAATATAATAAGAAATTTTTTTGCAGATTTTATTATGGCAAAACTCTTTATAGTTCTGGTCTGTCTCTTTCTTAGTTCCTGATTGATTTTCCGTCTTTTTTGCCATTTTTATTCATAACTCTAAAGTGGAAAAGTAAGCCAATAAGAATGAAAACGAAAATACAAAATTTTATAAAATAATTTCAGAGGGGACTGAAGCTCTAAAGTCTTAATAGACTAGCCGCCACTGTCTCTTTTTGATTTTGTAAGCATTTGAACATTGAAATAAAATTATGAAAATGGCAAAAAATATTTAATAAGAGTTTCAAAGTATATAATGACAACACTTAAAACAAATCAGTAAGTACGCGGTGCGGTTGTCGCCAAGCTTGCCATAATCGCCAACCATTAGAAATAAAAAGAAATAGAGTTGCAGGATTACCACATTAGGCGAATAATCACCCTGGCAACCGCGTTGTATTTTGAAGTTTCACCACCATGCTGAGCATATTAAAACTAATTATTTCTTCTTCTGCCTGCACACTTTTCGAAGCTTTCTTCAATTGATTCGTTTGCACTTTGAATTCGTCTTCTGTCATTGCTTCGATAATATATATCAACACGGTTGAGAATCATTATTAACGCATTGAAAAATCAGCTGGAGTGCTCTCCCCTAAACTTTGTTTTATACTTCCGAAAAAAATGCCATTTCCTCTCCGGATAGAAAATAATATCCTTCTGTAGCCCAGAATGCCATGACTATCCACGAGTTTTCCTCAGGGCGCGCCAAGGTCATGAATGTCGCCAAGTGTTCGCCAAGACGCAAAATTGCCTGGCGTCATAGTAAGAAAATTGAATATGCAATTTGAACGCCTTTTTTTCAACTGATTGAAACAAAAATTGGACATAGATCTAAAATTGAGGTTAGAAGGCTACATACCAAATTGGTTTTTCTGAGTCGTTGTGTGAAGGAGTTATCGGGTTCAAAATCATGCGATTATACAGATCGACAGACAGTCAACACTTTGATATATTTAGTCCAAAATTTGATACGGACCTACATTAATGATGATAAAATTGCGTATCAAATTGTATCGAACTAGCTATTTAAATTTTTGAGTTATCGTGTTCACATGAACGCGGACAGATGTCCAGACAGATTTTCCGGTGACGGATTTTGTCCAAAGTTTTATAGAAACCTACAAATTATGTGTAAAGATCACATACCAAATTTCATCCCGCTAGCTGTAATAGTTTTTGAGTTATCGTATTTACAGACAAACATACAGACAGAGAGACATAATTTCAAAATTGTCGTTTTCGTACTCAGGGAGGTCTAAAACGTGGAAATTCATCAAAATCTCGAGTTCTATTTTTTTACTATTACAAATGTTTATCTTCGTATACGAGAAAGTGAAAAGGCCCAAACTAAATCGCACTCTTTTGTATACGTTTGGAAAGTAAAGTCATGTTATCCCTCAATTTCTTTAGATGTTGTCAAATCTCCAATTAAATAACCCGTTTTTTGGGACACGCATAAGTGAAATATTTATACTGATATTGCCAAATATGAAAAAATGAAAATTAACTTTTCTTCCGATCAGGGGTTTTCTTGGAGTTTTTTACAATATTTAACTATAGCTAAAGAATTTAGTTTCTCGTTCTTCAATGTATATTCAAAATATTTATTTCCATGAATCTGAATATTCTGTGAAGCAATTATTTTGAATCTTACCCTGCACAGTTGAAGAGACAATTGCAGAATCGGTTGCCCCCTCTGAAGTAGTTCCCATTTCTAAAGAAAAGAAAAATTAAATGATATTATTTTTTGTTGAAATCATAAAAAAGTGAGGAGAAACGTTTACAATAATTTTTCCTTGAAACAAAACATTTCTATAGAAATTCCGTTCATTTTCTTACCTACGCAAACCCCATTAATTTCAACTTGAAAAGATTTGCAACTACATGTCTTGCGACCATTTTGAAAACTGCATGAGCCGTAAGGCCCACAGTTGCATTCTGGAAGTAAAGAAAAAAACATTGCTATTTTTTAAGGAATCACATTAAATAATACAGGATGGACATAAATTATTGGACCGATTTCAAAAATTAATAAAAGCATCTATAGTGTAGCAACAGCGTTTTTTTACTGAGAGAGTATCTCAAAAAAGTTTTTCCAGAAAGGTAACGCGCCGTTACAGCGCAAGCGCACTTAATCTGCTGCAGCGGGACATTCCCAACTCAATTATCAAAATGTCTACCGTGCAGCAGAAGGCAAGTTTCTGGTTCAAGTTTCTTCACTTCCACGAAAGCTAATCAATAACAGTTCAACGATGTTTTCACTCAGAACGTCGAAATCGTCAGTCTTCAAGTAAGAATACCTTCAAGTGTTGGTATAAGACATTTAACCCTTTCACACCGAGAGAGGCGGTCTCGGGCGGTCTAAAAATTTCCCCTTAACAGCAACAAAGGCCGGTATAAGGCAGTTGGGATTTTTGAGGGGAGGTGAGGTTCTGAATTCTCTTCGCAGATAAGCGCGGAAGGGCAGGGCCGGCCGGAGGAGGGTGCGAACGGTGCGATCGCACTAAGCCCCGCATTTTCTGAAGGCCCCACGCCGCTGACTGATTTTTCAAAAGGAAAATGCTTTCTTTTTTGAAAATCCAAATATACATACATTTAAATATAATTATGCAATTTGTGCACATTTTACATTAACCAATCTAAGGCAAGGTTGTGTTTTTTAAGTTTAAAATCATGAAAGATTATAACATCTTACAAGCTGCACACAAACTGTTACAAATTAAGAACACTTTCAAACTGAGAAACAATATTGAGAAAAAATAGTTAAAAACGAAACACAACGTTTACAATGTGTTTGTATATGAATAGTGGCTATGATTTTATATTTATAAAACGACTATTATTTTATATTCAGTTAGAAAGGAAACAATAAATTTAGTTAAGAAAGCTAAGCATTTCACAATTTTACTAGATTGCTCTGCAGGCTTGAGCCATCAAGAACAATTGTCTGTTATTTTAAGATATATTAATGTAGATGACTCTGAAAGTGATGTGAATATAGAAGCAGGGCCGGTTTAAGCCTTATAGAGTCTATAGGGCAAGTTTTGGTTTCCTCCCTCCTCAGTTTCAAAACCAAATATTTTTTTCATTGTTTCTCATACAAGCGTTTATTAAGTAACAACTATTAAGACAGATTGAAATAAAAAAATACTTAATTTGCCAATCTTCTTCATGAGAGTGGTTTCAATATCTCAGGAACAATAAAAATTCAAAATTTGAAGTTAAAAGTATGTTTTTTAATGAATGGTGCAAAAATTACAATTTTCTTTACACAGTCTAAAAAATCTAATATAAAATTTGTAGGGATATTTTGCAGCCAGAAAAATGGTAAAACAAACTGGATTACACTGATATGCTTGCGCAACTGAAAACATGAAAAAAAGAATCCTAAGAATAATGTTCTGAAATTTAAGCGACACCCGATTTCAATTTGAATTAGTACGAGTATACTGCTCTTGTAAATTAAATGAAAGCACTAAATTAAATTACTTCGAAAATAATGCGTAATAAAGATAATGAGGCATTGGGAGCCCCCAAAGTTATTGGGCCCCTAGGCAATTGTCTATTTGATAATCTGGCCCTGTTTACCAGAACGATTTGTGTTGAAACGGCAAAAGACTTGACAGGAAAATGTTACCGACCAAAAGTACTGTGAAATTTCGATTTGAAAAATATCGTCATTCTGCTTTTAACAACTGGGCAAAGAAAATAGTTGAATGGTTAATTGAAGGCGGCACCTGAATTTAAGAATCAAAGAACGGGGAAAAACAATTTGTTTTTGAGGCAACCGATCAGTCTATTTCATCTGCCAATCATCCATTTTCTAGTCATAATCAATAGTGCCACTTTTTCTTTTTAGAAAAGATTCGAAATTTACAGCGAGCAAAAGACGTCATAATGGATTTTTATATAATTAGGATAATATTCACAAACTCTCTGAAGATGCTTTACACGTTTTGGGTAAGCAGGGTCGCGTGAGCAATGAAAAAAAACTGTCTGAAGACGATCTTCTTAGATGTTGCAAAGACTTAAATGCAACTTTATAAGGCGATATTGATTTATTCAATGGAATCAAAATTTGTGATCGACTTTTGCCATTCAGGGACACGGTATAAAAATATTTATTTGAAAATAATTCATTTAAATTTTATCCCAATTTTGGGACTGTTCCGAAAAATATATTAACCTTACTAATGACAAAGGTATCTGCAGAAATGTCTTTCTCATAATTGAAAATAAGAAAAAAAATTGCTTGAGAACTAGCATTTGTTCAGAAAGATTCGTTTTCTTCGCCATGATACCTGTAGAATCCAAATTAGCTGTAAAATTAAATTATGATTATATTATCAGCGAATTTGCTGTAATGAATGTAAGAAAATGAAACAAAAATAACATATTCTTATCTTATTCTATCAAGTCGCAGTCCAAATTGTATTTTATGAGTTTATGAAGCCATTATTTTTGTTATTTGATTTGTGAAAGATTTTGAATGTGATTGAATTGTTAACTTTATAAAAATATTTTAGTTATGTATCGTTTTCATTTATTCTTTAAGTCCTTAATATACCAATTTGTGCAATGTAATAAATAACAAAAGCAATTAATTATTTTATTGTACGAAATTTGTTTCAAGGTCCCGCAAATCTACTTTGCACTAGGCCCCGCTTTTCTTCAGGCCGGCCCTGCGGAAGGGGGTCAAATTATCCTTGCCAACCACAGCCCATTTTGGTGCGCCTTAAGCGAAGGTTATAGAAAAGGGTGGGGTAGTGAGGTAAATGACTACCCAGGTTGGGCGAGTCCAATTCATATTGCTTCCTCCCAAAAAGGCCCGGTATTAAAGGGGCTAGAAGAAAAACGTCGCCTGGGTATTTAAGAGTTAAAGGAACAGGAAATATGTATCATAGGAAAGGTTCTGGACAATCATCGGTCTGAGACGAAGTTGTTGAACGAGACTTTCACTCCTTAATTGCTCATAAGAATGTTTAATGGAGTTTTCACTTGGAGACCAACAATTTCGATACTCAAAGTGAACACATTTTTGTTACAAATGATTTGCTTTCGTGGAACTAGAGGCATGCCTTCTGCTGAACGGTAGCCATTTTCATATTTGCGTTGGGAGTCTCCAGCTGTAACAGATTTAGTGCACCGAAACGGCGCGTTACCTATCTGAAAAAAACTTTTTGAGCTACTCTATCATTTTTGAAAAAAGAAGTTGCTACATTATAGCGTTTTTTTTCAATAATTTTTGAAATGTGTCCAATAATTTATGAACGCCCTGTATTTAATGTTATGAAATTCATTAACTATAGTTTTTTTGGAAGTTTTATTCAGTACCAAAAATCTTGCATAAAATTATTAACTCCAGTCGAGGAAAATATCAATTCAATTTATTTGTATTAAATGAATATAATACTTACTTTATAATACCCTTGCAAAATGAGAAAAAACACCTGCATTATCAAAATCGATCTGACATAATTTTTTTGGTTTTAAAGGTAGAAATGAAAAAGCTGTTATGTACAGAAATCACGTATGCTTCACGACTTATGACGTTTATTTATTTAAAGAAAAGAACACTACAGAGATACCTCCATTTACAGATTGCAATGAACACAATCATAAAGGTATTAAAAAACTAATTTTAAAAAGTTAAATGCAGAGAATATAAAATTTTAAAACTCAAAAGCATAAAAAGTTTGCAAACGCATGAATGATTTAAAACAAAAAAATGCAATCACCAAAGCATTAAAAGACACACTAGGATTCCAAAGATCGCATACTGTCACGTTAATCATAAAAACACATTTTTTTAAATTTACAAAATTAAATCAAAAAAGGAAGGATTAATATACACAAAGAATTAGTATACAAAAGAAAGGTTAAATATACACAAACACAATATCCTAAAAAGCATGTTAGGGTGAAGAAGAAATTGCACACAAGAGATAAAAATCAATTGTAGAGTACAAAAATTGAACACAGACCCTTGTAAAAACACCAACTAACGGTTGATTACATAAAAACACAGAAGATTAAAACGCATAAAAATCTAAAAAATTAAATAAAGTCGAGTATAAAAAAACAAAATAAAACAAATAATGTATTTCAAGGTTGTAAACAATTCGATTTAAAAACATCAGGAGACATGAAAAATGTCAAGTTCATCAGAGAACCTGTTAAAAATTCTATAAAATATGTACAACGAGAAACTTTTCACATAATTAAATCTCGAAAAAACATTTTGAAATGAACTTTGGTTTCTGAAAGATCTGTAAGGCACAACGAAATTTAGAGCTCGGTATATCACTAAAATATATCGAACCATTTAATGACTTTGTAAAAGATGTCTGTACAAAATTGAGCACGTCTGGAATATAAACTAGGTATATTAACGATATCAAGTTGACTTGAAAATATATATCCTGCAAGAAAAATACATTTGCCTTGTAAAGTAAATATCGCAAGAAGTTAGTTTGAATTCGCTCTATAAAATCAATTTTATTTCGTTAATTGGGATCCCAGATAACACTGTAATATTCCAGATTAAATAGGAAATGAGTGTAGTATAATATCTTCATGGCAAGTTCACTGGAAAATTTCCTAGTTTTTCCCTTAAGAATTCACAGTCCACGATTTCCCTTAGAGACCATGGAATCGATGTGATGAGAAAAATCAAGTTTAGGGTCAATGATGATACCAAGATCCACGACTGAATTTGAGCGAGATGAAAACAAGATTGTTAATTTTAAAAACATGATTCAAAGGTTGAGATTTTCGAGTATAACTAAGAATACTACATTTTTCAGTGTTCAGGTGTAATTTGTTGTCTGTACACCACTTGAAAAGATAATCAAGATCTCTTTGTAGAAGAACAGCATCTAAATTGTCTCGTATTGGACTAAACAATTTCAAGTCGTCAGCAAATAAAAGACATTCAGAGTACAACACAAGTGAGGTCATTAATAAATAAAATAAAAGGCAAACGACCAATATTAGAGCCCTCTGGGACACCGGAAGTACTTGAAAACTCATGAGAAATATAAATATATGTTGTCCTATTACATAAATAAGAATGAAGCCCATCAGTCAGGTTTGCATGAAAACCAGTACCATGTAACTTATTTGAAAGAATGCCAAAATCAATAGAATCAAAGGCCTTGGAAATGTCGGTGTAAATAACATCAAGTTGAGAGCCAATTTTAAATGTAGAAATAATCTTATTTGTCAAGCAGAATAAATTAATGGTTGCTGAGCGATTGGAATGAACCCGTGTTGAGATGAAGAAATTAGATTTTTAACTTAATGAAAAAGCCTTTAATGAATTATAACTTCGAAAATCGTAGACAAAGGACTTAACCTTCTGAGCGCCCAATTATTTTGCACTTCTAGCTATCAGGTTAGAAAACTTAGCTTTAAAGTAAATGAATCGATCTTTTTTGCATTTAATTATATCTCTGAAATCTTAAGAACACTTTATCCATGATTGTTTAAGAAAATGTACATATAAATATGTGCTATCCGCTTTTGAACTGAACATGAAAAACGTAAAAAGAAGTTTGCGTCGCTCAGAGGGTTAAAATAGCAATGGGTCGATAATTTTTACAACCCTGTGCATCACCTTTCTTAAAAACAGGAATGATTTTGGTTTGCTTCCATACATGAGGAAATACATTAGTTCTCAACGAGAGGTTAAACAAAATAGGAAGGGGATGAGTGAAAATTTTTGCGCATCCCTTAATAATAAAAAAAGGAATGTTATCCACACTAACAGTAGGGGAAGATTTCAATTCCCTGATCGCCAGAACTATATCATCATAGGTAACGCTGTCAATTTTAATGAGATCACCGACGCAGTTGCTTTTGAACTCATCATTTTTGTCATAGTCTGTGCTAGGCTAGAAAACAGAATTAAAGTAGTCAGCAAAAGCATTTGAGCCATCGCCATCATTTTCATAACACACGTTATTATAGTATAAACTATTAGGTGAATTGGTCTTTTTATTTTTAAAACACAAATTTTTTTAGGATCCGAAATTAGATTATTTTCCGTAAGCTGCAGATATGTATCATAATCTTTTTGGATATTATATTTAACAGTAGATCATAATGATTTAAACTCATCGACTGAATCAGGATTTTCCCCTTACGGACCATGGCTTTAATTTTTAACAATCTCCTAGTTTCAATTGAGTACCAGAAGGGAAATATCCAAGTAGCAGTTTTTTTAAAGGAATAGTTCGGCTGAAAACATCGTTCAAACAGTTATAAAATTTAAAAACTGCATAATTTATGTCATTAAAATAAAGTAAAAAACTCCAATAGACCTCACGGAAGAAATACCACATAGTTAAAAAAAACCGGCCATTTTAAAATCATATCTAGCGATATTTACTTTTCTCTTATAGAGGTGGACAGTAACAAAACATATGGAAACTGACAGAGCAGGATGATGTTTATCCTCGGTAACTAAAGGTCTATCACTGTGTCAAACAGAAATATGACTAAAATCAATATCAGTTAAAATCAAATCAAGAAAATTATTATTATTATTAAAAGTATTGTCAAATTGTCTCAAATTAGAAAGATTCATAAATTTGGGTTCTTGTGATCATCAAAATCATCATATATAGATGAATTAAAATCATCACAGATGAAAATTTTATCAAAACATCAAAATCCTTCAAAACAATCAAAACATTTAACATATGTGTCGGCATGAGAAGAAGGCGGAAAGTAAACAACACATAAAAGCATTCTTTGCTTGTGATTTAATTTGATTGGAATTTAAACAACCTCAAGATCCAATCCAGGAAGATCCAATTTACAGGGAGAAAAACTCTTTTTAACAGCTATAAGAACACCACGTCTGTAAGAGTCGGCTGAGGAACCACGGTCCCTTCGGAATACCAGGTATCTATTTGTGAACAGGACTGCATTATAGTTGGACCGAAAGTGCATAGACTAATGTTCTAGTTGGACTTGCGTTAGAACAGGTTTCTGTTAAGAGTATGAATGGCAACAGGTGGAACACACGTGCTTCTCGGGTTCGTTCGGCTAGATGTGATGGAGTGGGGTAAAGAATTGTTTTTGAAATGATGTCGCCTTTTTCTTTTTGATGTCTGGTCTTTTCGAGGTGCTACCTGAGTGTTCCATCCATGTTTCGCGAGATCTATTGGAGTGATTTGCAATGTGCTTTTAAGGACATATTGTCCCAATGATTTCTTCATCACAGGTGTTTATACTAAAGTGTAGCGTTATGGAGATCTCGGTTTTGAGTGAATTGTTAATCCAGCTTCCATTTTTCATCCTGATTTTAAGCATGCTTTGGTAAGACTTTTTTTTCAACTGCAGTTGAAGCTTCCTTTTTCCCAATATGTTGCAACATTTTTATAGTAACTATTACAGTTAAAATAATATTTTTTTCCAACACTTATCACTATACTGAAACATTTTTATAGTAACTATACACATTTTGCGTACATGTGTTTTAATGATTTTTATAGATTTTGACGTGTCGAATGTTTGTTCTACAGTAATGGCGTCGTTAATTGTTAATAAATAGTGTTTTTCTTGTCTAACTCAATCTTGTGCTCTTGCCTTTGGTGTATTAATCATTTATATGATCACAGTGCCATTTTATATGTATTTCTTTTCAGCTATAGGGTTAGGCCCAACTTAACATTTTTAGTCACACCATAACACTATCATCGAGTAGATTCGAGGAATCAATATTCTCACAAATTCATGTTTCGGTAATAAAAATAAAATCATGATCGTCAGAAGCCACAGAACTGTAAAAATCAGAACTATTAGTGCGAAGACCACGAACGTTCTGATAAAACAATGAAAGTCATTTTGAGTCTTTGTACGTTCAAGAATTTAAGCAGGAAAGTTGTTGATGTCGGAACCAGGAGTAACCTATTGGGAAATCTGTTCATTTCTGACACTGATGTTGTTAGAAAAGGAAGTATAGATGCTCCGGACGTCAGTCTTGGGGCAGCCATGGAGACAAAACATTAGTGCGATCACGTCACTTTTTAAAACCAAACATGATGAGAGGGCAAGAAATTGGTATCATGTCCCAGGGGTCATTTAACCTTGATAAGCCACTTGAAGGCACTAAGATCCAAAAAATCATGTTTTGCCCTTGGCGTCACTTACCCTCGATATGACACTTCATTCAAGAGGGCAGGGTTTCAATTTCCGAATAAGGCTTTTATGTGGTGTATGAGTCAGAAGCCTGACTTCCATTTGTAGGTGTCTCGTTAAAAACAGAAGCCGAACTTCTCATGCCTTGGTGAACGTGTATGTAACAAATATTTTTGACTTTTTGCATTAGTCTTACTTCAGTCGCCGTTAGGGCACACGATACCAGCTAACCAGAAGTACTACATAGCTAAGTCGATCGCATGGAAAAAATCCCCAAGGAAACGATAGAAGAAAACTTGACACTTTTACAGAAATTTGTATTTACGGAAGATTTTATTTATCTTCAATTGTTTCATGTTTGTCACGATGCAATTTTGTAATCAATATTATTATCACTTTCTGATGTTCTGCCATTTTGTAGAGTTGTGTGTTTTCAATGGTACACTTAAGCGTTTTCAAAATTTCATTATCAATTAATTAAAAAAATAGAGGTGATTCACTATGGAAAGCGCCATCTGGAAGCGAATTTCAGAACAATTGGTTATTTGATTCAATGATGATAATAATTATGAAGAAAGAAATATATTAACCCTATGCGGCGCAGTGGTCGACTACATGCACACCTAACTTCACTCGCTTCTCAAACCGTTAAATTCAACTATAAATGGAAAATAAGAGGTTTAGGAATCACTTTTAACTTTCTTTTATAATAATAGATGGCAGCACGAATCAAGCAGATCCATAATTTTCCGTTATTTTGTTGGCTGTATTTTAAACTATTTATTCTATATTTTTTTTATCTTTTTAAAGGAAAGCATACGTATTATCGTCCAATAAAATTAGGTGGTCCATCAACTGGCACACTGCGCCGATCATGTTACGTGGTAGAAAGTTATGACGGAAAGAGAACATCTGTGTCTTCTTTTCCTGTTTTTCTCTTTTTTTGGGGAAAATGAACTCAATGTAAGGAATATTGAGAGGGAAGGTTAGAAGTTTTGGAAACGACTGACTCTGGAGTTTTGTGGGTTATTTATCAGTAGCTTTAGTCATCTTTACTTGGAGTTGCTCAATTTTTTGCTCTCTATTTTGAGTTTTCGGACTGTTAATTTTATATTATATAATTGTGTAGATATTTTTTAATCTTATTTACTCATCATATATAACCAAGAAAGTTATTTTCTTTTTTTTCTTATTTTTCTTTCTTTTTTTTTGGGGGGGGGAGGTAAAGTAGCAGGCCTCTTTACGGTACACCCTGTCATACAAAATCTGCCACACAAGTAAAAGTAGTGTTTTTTCGTTCATATGCAAAATATTTTACTCATTTTCGCGCTTCACTGCAATGCTCGCTTAGTCGACCTTTTCAGAGTTCTAGTGGCTTAGTGGTCCAGCTGATTGCACACCCACAGAATTAAAATGGTGAGTGTAATCTTAACGAACTCTTACCTGCGTACTCTTTTATGCCTAAATAGACTGCTATAACTTTCTTTGTTCGAGTTTAAACTTTAAAGGGTAGTGCGCCTCAAAGGGTTAAAAGCCAAATATTAAGAAATAATAAAAATAAGGTTTTTATTAAGGACACATTCATTAGTGTACTTAATAGAGATTGGGATTTTTTTCTATCAAAAATATGGAAGTAGAAACAATATCATGAAAGTTCTCTAAAAATAATATAATAACGAAAGAAATCCACAATAAATATCTTTAAAAAATTCCTATGCATTCATTAAAAATTAAAAATAGGGGTCAGTCGCCGAATTTCGTGTGCAGAGATTAGAATTAATTTTAATAAAGACTCTGTAGAATTTTTTGCAGTTTATTTATCTTCAGAATAGGGTAAGTGACTTTTTTTGAAATAAACTTTAAATTAGAAAAAATCAGCATGAAAAATTTGTCATCAGTCCAATCAAAGAAAACAGTTTCCTATATTGAACAACTCATTTCTTTTAGCACAATTTAAGCAAAAAAGACAATCACATTCACGCCAACACACTATGTAGGAACTCATGTATGACGTTCTATGCACTGTATCACTCACTCTTTTCCTTTTTATTTTATCACAAATGATATGTATCCTTAGTTTTTATACTTTTTGATTCAGTATTTGATGGCTCTAGTATCCTTTTATTGCGTTTCTTCTTTCAGTCGTTCTAATTCTAATTTGTGAGGAATACTAGTGGTGAGGACTGCTTTCCAAGCTATTGCTGTAGTTAAGTTAATAACTCCATTGATTTAAATGTACAATCTAGGCAACTTTTAGACAGCAAGAATAAAATATTCCTCTAACCTTTAATTTACTCTTTTAATAAAATCATTTTAGTAAAGTATACCTAAATCAATTCCCTACCTGAGGATATAATAACATATTTCCCTACTTCATTTAAAGAAACGTAGGGTCTTTTTGTCTTTTGTTAAAGCAATTAATTGAAGATACCTAAAATGTGATAACTTGTTCTCTAATTCTAACCATGTAGGTTTTTCTCTTGAAATTAATTTTAAGCGACCCATTTACATGGTCACAACTTTATTTCCTATTTATCGACTCAAATATTTAATGGAACTGAAATTATGATATCACTCCAATGCAGGCGCCGGTACAAATTACGCGACTCTCACCTATTTCTTAAATAACTTAAATAAGATAAAAAATTTGATTTACTTGTAGAATTTCTATAAGCGCCTCACAATTTTACGCTTTTGTTCTGGCCTCTGTAGTGTGGATAAAAAATAACTTCCTGATTTTCAGTACATTAAAAGTACTTAGCATTTCTTGATTTTAAAACTTTATTATTTTTATTATTGATTATAGAGCGAACACTACAGTCAAGTGCAGATGTGAAAATGGAAACTAAGCAAAAAATACGCATTTTCATAAGCAGTTGTTTTCATAAGTTGTTTCACAGATAAATCAACCCATTAAGTCTCGGATTATTATTATTTTTTTGCTACCTGATAAGATGGCCCCTCCTGTTTTGGAAAGGGTCTGTCGTTTTCATTCATCTAAAGAAGGCATAGAATATTTGAGATGCTTATGGATTCTACGTAATTTTTGTGAAATTATAAAGCTAATTAATGATTAAATTTTAGTTTATAAGCCTAAAAACGCGATAATTCGATGCACGTGAATATGATGGTCGCGGGTCTTGACGGGTTAAACAGTACATTATTTTAATATCAATTATTTCATTATAAGTAGTCTGTTATGCAACGGAATTGAATGGTAAGATTTTATGTAGAAAACTGCACACTTAGGTACATTTAGTAGTTGTGAAACCGAAGGCCATTAAATTGTGTTGATTTCCAATTGCATAATGGCCTCTAATTTCTAGCATGCAAATTTCAGATGATAATAAAAAATTTGTGTTTCTTAATTGCTAAATCTGTGTTTTCTTAATTGCTAATTAAAATATGAATATCTGTTTATTTAGAAATAATGTCCAGTACCGTCGCAGGATCCATATTTTTCAGCATATCCTGGAAAACAATCACATATTTTGACACCCCTCCTGTTATAGTGGCAAGACTTTGAGTATTCACCACAATTGCAATCTGGAAAATAAATGACAAAAGAATTATTTTAGAAGATATTACTTTATAAAATCAGATTTTATGCTTTACTTTCTCGGATACGAAATAGAAATTATTGTAATCGTCAAGAAGTTCCACTTCATGATTTGGAAGAATCGCTAAAATTTAGACCTCCATGAGTCCGAAAATGCTTTTTATTTAATTACTAGAAAATCAGCCGTCATGGTATGACGGGTGCAAATTGCCTCTTCATCCGATAGATTTCACGTCAGATTTGACGTGTTTAAATAGATATATATGCGAGAGAAACGTTTAACATTGATTGAAAACAAATAAAATAAACATATGCTTTATGATAGGATGTATTATTTTTATTTACATATTTCTTTATTCAAAAAACCTCTTGATTCCGTGATGAAACAAGATTCCGTGGGAAGTATTTTTCGTTGTTTAACAATTTTATTAGAATTCAATAATCATGAAATTCTCAGCTTGTCAAACGTAAGTCGAAATTTAAAATTTCAAAGGAATTCTTTTCGAAATTCTAATCAAAACAAAGCACTTCTTGTCAAAATATTATCAAATTATATCATCACGATTGCAATAAATAATCAGGTGCATCGTGGCGTCCAAACTATACCACGCGCATGATATACCACTGACGTAATTTACTACTTTCTATTAAAAAACGAAACTTAATTTGAAATAAATGATTAATATAATTTAAAATTTCTCGGGAGCTATTGATCATAGCGAGATAAATTTCATATCAATCGATAGAAAATTGTTTTTCACTATTTTAGAGTTATTAAATTTGAAATTAGAACTACAATTACTCTTTTAAATTTAAAATTACTGAAATTTAGGTTCTCTAACAACGAAATAATGCTATTTAATGTTTCGCAGTGCTATGGTGCGAGTTTTATTGTTGGTGACGACAGAGCGTTACCGAGAGACAGATCTGGGCTCTTATATTAGTAATGCCTGCCTATATCCGTGTTAATACGATTAACTCACAAACAAAACTCATTATAATGACGAAAATTAGCACGCAGTTTTAACACTAAAATTGTGGATATCTGTCAATTTTGAACGAGTGCATTGATGGGAAGTTCCCGTCCATCTGTTTGTCTTTCCTCTTGCATGAAAATACGATAACTTAATAACCAGGGAGTAAGATGAATGGAATTTGGCATATGGTTTTATCATAAGAACAGAGATCAGAATCAGATCAGAGATCTTCTGGTCTGATCTGATCTTATGAGATCAGAAGCGAAATTTCTACAAAATCTATCGAAGATTGGATCGTTTCTCGGTCTGTCAATTCTTGTGTATATGAATCCAGCAACTCAAAAACGTTAGATAGATTAATTTTAGAATGTTTCTGTCCAAATTAATATCTATATCCAATTTTCAAGCCAGTCTTTGAAGGTGAATTCACCACGTATAATCGATGCTCTTCATTATACCACGAAGCTAATCACAAAATGAACTATATCGTGGAATTTCACTCGAAAGTTGAGGGAATAACATACTGGGTTTAACAACAAGTTTTCACTCGAATATGTTAATTTTAGCTAGGGACTTGAATATGTAAGTATAGAAAAATGCGGGAAAGTGATTGTTTCCTTGCCACGCTGTGACGTGTAACCTGACACCGGTAATGACTTATTTTAAATTGATAGATGTTTGGGGGGCAGCCTGGAATCACATTGTTTTCAGGTCTTATTTTATTTCATTTATATTCAGAGATTTAGATCCTTTTTCGTATAGATCTTTGCTTTTAATTATCACTATCCAAGCGCTTATTTCATTACTAGTATGAACACATTTCTTTTATTTTTCAAGGAAATAAACATGTGTTTATAACTTGTTTGTTGTTGATTGACTTCAACAATGCCTTAAATGCTATAATCTGTTTTTAAATCTGATGGATCAATTTTTTGTGTAACTACAGTCGGTAGCGGCGATTGGGAGTTATAAGTGGGGGCAAAAATATAATAGAATCCTAAAAGTACTGGGAAGACAAAAAAATTTAAAATTTAGTTAACAAATCAGCTTGATTTCTTGGACATTATTTCGTTTCCATAATCCCATGTTTTAGGCAACAATAATAAAATAAAAACTTAATTTCGGCTGCAAAATTGGTCGGGGGGGGGGGCGACCTGCCCCTCTTTTCCCACCGACTCGCACCCACTGGCGACAGTCCTGGCCAAATTAATAGAGGCATCCAGTTTTATTTCTTTTGCGATACAAAATTATTTAAAGGCATTGTATATTTTATGACAAGTATATTTTTATTTTGATTAGACTATTTGCGTCATTTCGCCAATGCTTTGCATTTTGACAACACCCGCCGGTAACAAGACCTTGAACAGGCATGGAAGCGCGCGAAAGTCTGATACGTTTTCCGGTTCCATTTTTGATAGATAAATACAGAGACTAGGAATAATTAACGCCCTAATCGCGGTGATAGACGGCCCATCTAGATATTAAAAAGAGAAAAAAAAACGAAAATTACTGTCACTGGCGAAATTATAACACACACACCACACATTTTAAATATATTTATTAAATTATTCGTCTTTATTATTATCTTTGTTTGTGAAATGGTATCTACCTAAGTACATAAGTACAAAAAAATTGCAGTGAATAATGAAAGGTTTTAATTTTAGAGCAATATTTATTTTATCAACAAATACAAATGAAGTAATATTGTAATTTTAATATATATATAGTTGTGCCAACTTGCTCAGCGATTAGGGCCATGATTCTTCTTGGCATGCTTTTTAGACATGATTGAATTTTCTTTCAAAGCTGTATTTCTCTTATCAGTATCAAAAATGCAATTGGCAAATGGCTCAGACTTTCATACATGTTCGGAGTCATGTGATGGGTGGGCGTTACCTAAACATCTTTTTAATGTTTTTCTACCACAAAATGTCAGAATAACAATGTATATAGTCCAATCAAAATAAAATTATTTGTGTTTAATATACACATTACCTTTTAATAATGGTGTATTGCAAACAAACCCTGGTGCATGTAATAATTTGGCCAGAGACTATTTATTTTATGTTAGCATGAGTTTATATCTAATTAAATTCATCGCCCCGAATTTTTTTAAAGATGCAGCACTCAGGATAATCAGATATGTATTAAAATGTTAGTAAAAATAAATCTTTCAAAGATAAACTGATTAATTAGTGTTTATAATATGCTATTGGATCGCACGTTTTGCAAACGGTCAAAAAGCCAGCAAAATGTTTAAAGGTTTAGATAAGAAATTATTTCTTATATTTTAAAAAAATATAAGGCACACATTTTCATAAATTTGCATTTAGAAAAAAAAGTGATTCAAAAGTGTATGAAATTTATATATTCTAAACCTTACACTGCGTTGTTGAAGGGAGAATTGTAGTCCTCACAGCGGTGGTGCTGTCCGATGTAGTAGATTCCATAACTAATAGAAAGAAATGTCATAGTTATAAACCTTTTTTCGTAAATTTTCTTAAAATTTCCGGAAGAAAAATCACCTTCATTTTTTCAATGACAAGAATTTCTGAAATAAAGATACTTATTCACTTACTTATGCATATTTCATTCTTTTCAAATGCAAAAGGTCTGCAATTACATGTCTTTTGACCGTACTGAAAACTGCATGAACCGTAAGGCCCGCAGTTGCATTCTAGAATTTAAAAAAGCATTATTTCCTAAGGAGCAAATTAAACAATATTTAATGTCATAAAATTCAATGACTACGATTTCCATGAAGCTTTATTCAGAACTAAAAATATTACAAAAAATTATGAACTCCAACCTAGGGAAAATTTGGAGTTATTAATTTTTAAACTGTGAATTCTAAATAGATATAATAAATGTAACACATCTCCTCTGAAAATGAGATAAAAATACCTGTATTATCATGATCTATCTACCATAAATTCTTCTCTTCAAAAGTAGAAAGGAAAAAGCTTTAGCTGGTAGATTAATCCTACATGCTTTCCGGTTGACGAGGTTGTCAGCATGGGTGAGTACAGATGTTCCTAGCAATCATGGAGATAAAATTACGTCATGGATCTACCACTGACGTAATTTAGTACTTTCTCTTAAAAAACGGAAGTTAATTTGAAATATATGATTAATATAATTTAAAATTTCTCGGGAACTATTGATCATAGCGAAATAAATTTCATATCAATCGATAGAAAATTGTATTTCACTATTTTAGAGCTATTAAATTTGAAATTAGAACGACAATTACTCTTTTAAATTTAAAATTACTGAAAATTAGGTTCTCAACCAATGAAATAATGCTGTTTAACGTCTCGCAGTGCTATGGCGCGAGTTTTATTGTTGGTGACGTCAGAGCATGAGTTTATATCTAATTAAATCCAACGCTCCGAATTTTTTTAAAGTGCAGCACTCAGGATCGTCAGATATGTATTAAAATGCTGCTAAAAATAAATTTTTCAAAAATAAACTGATTAATTAATGTTTATAATATGCTATTGGAGCGCACGTTTTGCAAACGGCCAAAAAGCGAACAAAATGCTTAAAGGTTTAGATAAGAAATTATTTTTTATATTTTAAGAAATATAAGCCCACATTTTCATAAATTTGCATTTAAAAATTCAAAAGTGTATGAAATTTATATATTCTAAACCTTACATTGCGTTTTTGAAGAGAGAATTATAGTCCTTAAAGTTGTTGTGCCCTCCGATGTAGTATATTCCAATAACTAATAGAAAAATATCATATTTATAAACTTTTTTTCATGAATTTTTTTAAATTTCAGGAAGAAAATCACCATCATTTTTTCTATGTTCCTACCAATCATGGAGATAAAATAGCGCGGTATGTCACTTTTTAAAATCAAACATGACGAGAGTTTGCAAAATCAATACTATGTTCTAGGCGCCATTTACACCTGCTAAGTCACTGATAACGGCTAGGGTTAAAAAAAATCAGTTTACCACGAATAACACACAATGGCGGTTTTTCTCACAGGCGCTAGAGGCAGTCGCCTCGTGCCTCGAGATTCTAAGGGGCCTCAAAATCTATTTCACATACATCAAAGTTCTAAATTGGCGACGAATTTACGACATTGGGACATAAGGGAAGGAGCCTCAAAACAATCTTACGCCTGTGGCCAAATTTTGTCAAAATCCGCCACTGATAACACAGTCCTGTAGCAAGATTCCGAAGCTCTTGCTTCTTTATCTAAAGGTCCTGGGCTCTATCCTAGACGAGATGCAAGAACTGTAAAACACAGATTTGTCATGAAAATTTTAAAATTACTCCTTGTGAGTGCTCTAAAACATTCTTTAATTCCACCTGTAATTTGCTATATAAATGAGAGCGTTTCAAGTAAATGCTTGCCTTTTGCATCGACAGATGGCACCACAAATACTGCAGAAAAGACATAATGGGCTATGAACTCGACTTGTTCTTTTCAGAACATAAAAAGAGAGTTCCTGTGTTGATGCTGAATACAGACCAAATCTTTTAAAGCAAACCCTACGGAAATTGCGCCAGATTAGAGGTAGTCCCTGATGCTAGGGCAGGCACTCCAACAACGAGCAGTAGAAACGTCAGTTGTGATATTTTCTGAGTGAGTGTCGTTTGCTTATTAAATCTGTTCCTTTGAAATTATCCAACTCAGTCATTTTTTGAGTGACACTGATAAACATTTTCCCCTTGAAAACACATTTAACCGTGCTTAGTCACTGGTAACGACTAGGGTCCCAGTAAATCATATTATGCCTCGTGTGCCACTTACCCTCGCTACGCCATTGCTCCCGAGAGGACCAGGTTTTGCTTTCCGGATAAGGCTCTAGCGTTGAGTGTCTGACAGAAGTACGACGATTTCGATTCCGGATAAGGCTCTAGCGTTGAGTGTCTGACAGAAGTACGACGATTTCGATTCCGGATAAGGCTCTAGCGTTGAGTGTCTGACAGAAGTACGACGATTTCGATTCCGGATAAGGCTCTAGCGTTGAGTGTCTGACAGAAGTCCGACGATTTCGATTCCGGATAAGGCTCTAGCGTTGAGTGTCTGACAGAAGTCCGACGATTTCGATTCCGGATAAGGCTCTAGCGTTGAGTGTATAAGTCCGACATTCGTCGTTAGGCGTGTTGATTTAAAAGAGAATTGGCACCCTCTTGCTCAGATGTATATGTATGTAACAAAATCTTTCTGAATCTCTTTGTTTTTACTTATTCTATCGGCCTTAGGGAACACCATAATAGCGAACCAGAAACACAACACATCTGAGTAGACAGAATGAAAATAATTTACTATAGTAAAAAGCCTTACAGGCATCAGTATTTTTAAACTTTTTAATTTAATTCCACTTGCTTCATCTCCGTAACGATGTAATTCGTAATCGATTTATTACTCACTTCTTGATCTGCCCATTTGTACATTTGTGTATTTCCGATGACACTACAATATATTAAAGTTTTTAGAATTTTTTGCCAATTAATCAATTAATTTATTTAGGGTAGATTCAATATAAGCGGCGCCGTCTGGAAGCGAATTTAAAAAAATTTGATTATAGCTTATCATAGTAATTATAACAATGAGTCGTGAAACATATTAACGACTAAATAGTAGACAGTAATAACACAAAAATGAAATTTTTAAAAGGCGCGATTTATTAGTGTACTAAAATGAAAGAACTTGTAGCTCTGTGAATAATGGACCTCGTGTTTAGAAAAGAAAGAAGGGGGAAAAATCTAAGATTCGTTTTTCATCTCAGATTTAGCAATTTTTTTAAAAATGAGAATGGAGGATAGAAAGGACATATTTTTGCAATCAAATATTTGGAGATCAGCAAAATATCAAAAAGGGCTATAAAAATAATACAATGAGAAAAGGAAGCTACAACGTCTATCATAAAGAAGAAAATATTTCAATATGTACTGAAAATTATAAATATACTAGCTGATATGCCAGGCGTTGCTCGGGATAAAAATATTTTCAAGTCTATGAACTTCTAATAATTTAAACTTAAATAAACTAAGTAAAACGTTGTAAAAAATATTTACAAGAAGAAACAGCAAACACAAAAATATAAATAAATGCAAAAATAATAAGCTAAACATCGGAAAAATAACACTGTTGTGCTCAAAATATATAGGGAATGCTGACATAAAACAAAGGGTATAAATTTGTTGGTCAATATTAACTACATCTCTTTCAAATTATCTCCGATTACAATGCTCTTCTACCAACATTCTTCTCAATCCTGAAATCATGCCTTGAAATCGTTTTCGTGAAACCCCTTAAGGGTACAGTTAGTAGTTGCATTATCGTGGGGATCTCGCACCATTCAGGTAGATTTTGAAGTGCTGCCTCACGCAAACGTTGTAGAACACTCAGATAGTGCTCTTTATTAACAATCTGGCCATTTGGTAGAAATTTATAATGTCTAACAACAAGTCATTAAAAAAATAGTCAATGCTACCTTGATTTTTCATTTGATTCTCTACCTTATTATATACACTTTACGACACTCAACTCCTGTCATTTTATAAACAGTCGCCTTTAATGTTTTTTGAGCAGAAATTGCATTTCGAATTAAAATTTAATGCACGTTTTTTGCTCAATTACATTTGCCATTTTGGAAAATCGACAAAAATAAAATCCTCATGTCATTAAAAATAAATTTATTTTCAGACTATAATACTAATCCAAATACTGAGTATTGCCAGTTGTATAAGAAGTATAAATATTTGATGAAAGTTCAGAAACGATTTCTATATATTTTATATGTATTTTAAATGAAACAATTCCGATACTTTTTGGTCAAATTTTCTAGTGCGTATATCTTCTATGCGACAGTTATTATCAAGAAAAAAATCGTCTCGCTCCACATGAATAACATGGAGAATAAAATATTTTAGTGCATCACTAAGAAACTATGAAAATATTCTGCATTCCATTATAACAATGAATAATATTGTTGTAAATCATAAAAAGAAAATATTTTTAAGTAGTTAAAATTAGAAAAAATCGTATCACAATTAAATTGGTACGTTTTAAAAGGTAATTTTTTGATTTTTAAAATGATATAAAAGTTTTTCTGGTGCAATAATACTTTTCGAAAATATCATGGAAAACCCCCAAAATTTACTAAACATTTAATTAACAGAAATTTTAATTAAATTCTGGACTTTGAAAAGTTGAAAGTGACTTTTCTCTTGTTTTGAAGAGCAAGGATGACAAATTTCGTTAAGATCGGACTAAAACTGTAGGTTTGTGAAACGGACAAACAAACAAAACTTCATTTTTATATATACTAGGAAACTCTGACCGTGCTCACTTACTCTCGACAACCCTTAGAGAGATTGAGTATCAATACTCCTATGTTTGCTATGTACACCCTGCTCGCTTTGCTCGCTACAATGAGGACGTTGTTAATCCTACAAAAAAATCCTATATGATTGAGCTTAATAGATTTGTTCCCTAGCTCGCCATAATCGAGCCAACCGTTAAGAAGCTCACCAAAACGAAAAAACATGTTTCATGGTTAAAAACACATTATTCTTATTTTTTAATGTGAATTTGTATTTAAACTAAATTTAGGTTTATAAGTTTTTAAAATGTTTAATTTATACTCATTCTTTTTTAAAAAAATGTTATTCCAAATAAATTAAGTTTGGGCCATTTCTAGAGAAGAAGTTACTTTTCGTGATGTTAACTGCCGGTTTTTTGTTTCTGAATATGTATTGGTCCCAACTTCTGTAATTTATATACATTTTAAAAAGCACGGGATCCATCGTTTACAATAAATGTTGTCAAATCCTATAGCTAAATAAAAAGGTTTTGGGGAGCTGCATAAGAGAAATATTTATGTAGATAGATTTGATAAAAGTTCCCTTTTACTTGAAGTATTTCTATCGGTAATTTTACGATTTTTTTTTACTTTTATACTTGTAATAATAAATTATTACTTACTTTCAGCATACATTAAAATGTGTGATTTTGCATCATCTTTTTATTATTGATTATAGAACCGAAATTATAATTGGATTGAGTAGTGGAATCAGAAATCCCCCCTTTCAAAATTTACACATTTTCATGTAAAATGCTTTTCTGTTGTTTTGGAGACACATTCAATAGCTACAATGTTTCAACATTAATTATTTTTTTATAAGTAACCTGTTGTGGAACGGATTTGAACAGTTCAATTTTGCGTGGAAAACTGCATACATTTAGGCACATTTATACGTTATGAAACAGAATGGCATTAAATGGTAGTTGATTTTCGACAACAATACTCCATCCAATTTCCAATATGCCAATTTCTGATAATACTGAAAAGGGTGATTTTTTTTTAAATTTCTAATTAGAATAAGAAGTTCGTTATTTATAGAAAACCTCAGTACCTTCGCAGGATCCATATTTTTGAGCATATCCAGGAAAGCAATCGCATATTTGGTCACCCTTCCAGTTATAGCGGCACGACTTTGAGTATTCACCACAATTACAATCTGGAAAATAAATGATCATGGGTTTATTTTAGGAGATTTAACTTCATAAAATCAGGTGTATTTTTTACTTACTCGTATGTGAAGTAGAAAGTGTTATGATCGTCAAGAAGTTTGATTTATTGATTTGGAAGAACAGCCACATTTTAGAAATTCATGACTCCAAAAATAGCATTTTTGGGATTATGCTGGCCTGTCTGTCTGTAGATACGATTGACACACATAATTAAGGAGTCAGAGACTTTTTTCTAAATATCTTGTCGGACAACCTATAGCCGCTATTAGGTCCTTGATTCTTTTTGGCACGGTGTATAGTCACTTTTATCCATGTCTTTTACAAGGAGGGTCCACAAATGCGATGCGGAGAAGGTCGTCAATGCCTTAAGTCTGATTGGGACATATTCCGAAATTCATCCATGTTCCACACGGTTTATAATAGAAGAAATATCTTAATTTTATGTATGAAAAAGATTAAAAATGTCCTATTAAGGGTTGGTTCTTGTATCCTAGCCATTTTACATCATATAACACACCTTTCTATTGCTTATAATCACAGCGTTTGGTGCTTTTATTTTTGATGAAAATGAATCCTGGTTCTTCTCTTTTTGTTTACTTTGCAGCAATTCCAAATAATCTATCCGCTTTTTGATAATACTATTTGTTTTTTTTGTTTTTTTTTGCTGCCTAATAGGAATTTTTGATAAATGGAAATTAATAATATGATCTTTTGATCTAATTTATATCTAGTCGGAAGCCGAGTTTTTGTTTTGTTACTTTTCTTTCCTCATATTCCAAATTAAAAGGCGGGAAATTTAGCTTTATTATAAATACTCCTGGCGTGATTCACAGCTCAGGAGGTTGCTTGATTTATAAGGAGAAGTTTTCCAGTTTTCTTCTGGTTCTTAAATTAAAGGTTAAAAAACTGCTCTTTTCAGAGTTCGGGTTTTTTTATAGTTTTATGGAAAGATTTTGAAGCTAATGTAATGCCCGGTTGTGCTATTGATGGATTCGAGAACTTCGAAAGGCAAAAACATTTATTTTTACTGATTTAAGAAAGATACTGAAATTCCGAAAATTTGGATTTGTAATGCAAAAGAAAATATCTCTTTAATAATGCAAATACTTGAATTTTCTCTCAGCAGATGAATCAAAAAGTTAATCAGGGACATTCTAAACTAGAGTGGAAGATTATCTTCTAAAAAAGCTATGGACTGATTTCCCGTATTGTACGAAAATGAGCTTTTGAAACTACTTAAGTGATCGCTATAGAAGCGGAAATATTTTAAGCAAGAGTATTTAATATAATTTTTTTAACATGCTTCTCTTCCTGACGAGCGGCTTACCATGATATTTTTCAAATTATTAAATTTGGTCTTACTTTTTTTGTCTTTGTTTCTTGTATGTTTTTGATATTTTGTTTTTTGTTTCTTGTATATTTTGATATCTTGCGCTTTTGTTGACGCAGCTTTTGCGCTACTGCAGAAATAGCTTTCTCCTTTTAGTATAATTTTTCTTGCATATATATAATTTTTTGTTTGTTTTTTACGTTGTTTTATTATATATATATTGAATTCATGGCTCTTGCGCCAAAAAAACCAACACAACCAACCAACCTATATATATATTGTAGGGAACCATCGCGCAGATGGCCTGGGTCTCATATTGCTAAGGTTCCTTTCGGTTCCTTGCAGAGTTTGTGCAAAGGGGCTCGGGCCGGATGCAAGTGTTTTATTTATGGCCGGAAACCCAGGGAGGCCAGCAGCCCCTTATCAGCTATGGTCGAAATCCCTTGCTGGTGAAAGGACCCCTTTTCTTCTTCGGCTCCGTCAGGAATGCTTAAGGGGTCGGAACAATTTCCGCTTGTTCCTTGAAGTTCTGTCTCCAGATTTGGACATGATCTTGTCCTGCAATTTTTGTTTTCTAGCAAATTTTTTTTCATTATCTCTATTTCTAGTTGCTTCTCTAATTCGGTGAGTTTTGCTCTCTCTATTTCCAATTTTGCTCTATTTACTTTGATTTTTCGTTGCCGCCTTTTAGTTACACTATCAACAATGCGTTGAAAAACCTCTAATTGATTTTTATATATATAGATGTTGTCTATAAGATTTTTTAAATCAATAAATCTCACAGCGGCTGGCACAGTCAAACCCATTTCCTTCCAACCAGAACTATATCCTCCTTTCTTAACTTCCAAATATACGTTCTTGATCCAGACATTTTTAATCACTAAATATAATTGAACTGCGATTTAAACAATTGAACATACTACACAGCACACAATGAACTCCAAAATGGCAATTTAACACAACAATTAACAACACTGAACAAATTAACTGTACTATTTCAACACAACTAAATAGCAACACACTTAACCAATTAACTACACTATTATCTCAACTCTAGAAACAACAATTCAACACAACAATTAACAGCACACTAATTATCACTATTACCACCTAATTAATACAACACAAATAGTTCACTGACTATCACAGTTAACTAATTTCACAAATTATTAACACACTATAATTGCCGCTACATAATTATCACCACTCTGTTACCCCTACACAAATTTGTTAACACAACTATAATTTCTTCCTCACAATTATAACTACCTTACACTAATTACTTGTCACAAATTAAGCAACATTTAACGCTACACTATTTGATCAGCTCCCGAAACACACAATCACCAATCTGTTACTTCGACACAAATTTGTTAGAACAACTATAATTTTTGACACCTCTTTGTTACCTCTATAGAACACTAACTGTATCCATCACCTCTCCACTCCAACACAATTAAAATATGCTACACTAATAACCACATACTTCAACAGAGGCAGTGGTGGCTTAGTGGTAAGGTCTCGACCTCGGGACCCGATTCCACTGAAGATCCGCCGTGTATGGAGCTTGCTGCACGCTAAATCATACATAGTGACCAAATGTCCTCCCGCTGGTGTGGCGCGGAAGTTTGGAGAGGGGCGTTCCAGCTCAGGTGTCGTCCTCGTCATCTGACCGCGGCTCAATATTATGAGGTCCGTCCCTAAATAACCTTCGTGTTGCTTCAAAAACGGGCCGTTAATATAACCTAACCTAACATACTTCAACTTCACAATTGTCCCAACGCAATGTTTAATCACAAAAGACCACTAATGCCGATTTTAACACAAAAAGCTCGCACTAACCTGAACACAAAATCCTCAATGCACAGATAACCCCTCATCACACACAAAGGAACCGCACTTTCCTTCGACATTATGAGCTGCTCACCCCACTTCTTTTTCGCCAAAATGTAGGGGACTATCGTGCAGATGGCCTGGGTCTCATATTACTGGGGGTAGAGATGGACAGAGTCAGGAGTAGCTTTGAAGCTGTTTATTGCATGAGGTTTATTTACAGAGAGTGACTACTGTACAAATGGGTAAGTTGTATATACAAGAAAGATCCACACCGCGCTATCTACAACTGGCACTGAATTCCCTATATATATTATATATACAAGAAACAATTAAATCAGTAGTAAAAGTTACATGAAAACAAAAAAGAATCATAAACAACAAATCGTAAAAAATCAATGCAATAAATTGATCGAAATAAAATATCGATAGTTTCAATAGAGATAAAAATTATATAAGAACAAACAAAAGGGGATAATAATAGAAATAATATAAAACGCAAAGAATGCGCAATAAATGCTCCAATTCTAGAAGTGTTGTGGAAACATATCAAAAATCAAATTTCAATGGAGAGACAAAAGGATGGAAA
>BGPR01017479.1:10709-28758 GCA_013235015.1 Araneus ventricosus | reverse complement strand
TCCTTAATGAAATTATTAGGAATCAATGTCTCATATTGTTCTGCTTACTAGAATTACTAAGAATCAGTCCCTTGTATTGTTCTCCTTACTAGAATTATCAAGAATCAATTGTTCTGTTTTCTATAATTATAAACACATTTGAGTTTTGTTTTAATATCTGCAGTTCCAAGGAGAGTTTGACTGGAGTCCAGAACTCCAAGGCTACATACTAGGAGCTGGTTTCATAAGTCATACCATAGGACAAATCCCATCAGGAAGACTTGCCGATGCAATAGGATCTAAGTCTCTGCTGGTGTTTTCAAACGCTATGGCGGGTATACTGACTCTCATTTCACCCTTTGCAGCTAGATGGCACGTGTATGCACTGATTGCAGTTCAATTTCTGAGAGGAGCATCACAGGTTCTCACGCAAACTTTACATCGATTTATATTTATAAATCAATCACAAACTTTAAATGAATCGAGTTTCTGAACGCGTTGTGTTAATTATTACATGTATCAAGTGCTTCTGTTCATTCATAAAACATTAATATGTTCTTCAAATCAATAGTTCCTAATAATTTGAACAAACTCTACCCTGTGCTAATGGCTATAGGCTTTTTGTGCGTTCATTGCTCTTAAAAGGCATCAAAATCAACAGAAATTATATATTTTAACACTAAATGTTGTTTTGAAACAACCACCGCATTTTGACATATCTGTTTGAGGTGAAGTCTGCAACCAATTATCATTTAATTTTTCAGTATCCTTAGCTTGCATAGTCTTCCAATACAGTAATTTCATTTGAAATTTCACTAAATTACTATCATGGACGTTGCAAAATTGTTCCCTTATTTTTTTATTGAAACAAATTTTCAATAGCTTTAAAGAAAACTAATTAAATAAAGAAGCAGAAAATTTTGGTTCACGTGCATCTAATTTCTTTATTTAAAAGATGAAAGAAGGAAAGTCATTTTATGTGGCAATATTTTTCCAATGTTTTCAGGGCTGCGGCACTCCGGCCGTGTACAAGATGATGAGCAACTGGATTCCAAGAACAGAGAGAGGAACATTAAGTACCTTAGTGGTATGTGGATACTCAGTCGGAATGGCTGTTACTGGGATAGTGACTGGGTGGCTGTGTGATATTCCTGGCATAGGCTGGCCGTCTGCCTTTTATATTTGGGGTGAGTTGTAAGATTCTATACAACATAGTATTAAATAAAGGGTTGAAAACCCCAACTTTCAGTTTATGTGCTAATTTCGTTGATACAAAATTAAGGCTTAATATAACGGTAAACCTTAATTTGCACTAACGGTAATTGCTTGCTCGTATCGTAGTATCACTGTACCCCCACATCTAATTTTGAATTATCCTTTAATGAAATTAGTGTTGTCTATTCAAAATAAAAATTAATTTGAAACTGAGCTAATTAATTATTTGATATTTCTCTCAATTAATCCTTTCAGGGTTACAAGCAATTTATTTTTTTCATGGAAGCAATGTTAATTACCATATAAATCCATTAGGAAAAATAGAATTCGTGCTGCCATCTATTGTCTTTATAAGATACTAAAAACGCATTCTTTCCAAAAAAAATCTTCAAAGGACTACCGTCTGGATAGGAAAAAAGCTCATAAAAAAGTGGTTCCAACGAGAAACCACCGCTCTTGAAAGGATTAAAAGTTAATCAAATTGCTATTGAATTAATATTTTTAGTTATTTTTTGTGGATAATTAAAAATATGGGATTAGTGGGAACCGCTTAACTTTGAAGAAAATGCAAGAGGCTTGATGTATAACTGATGAGCGTCCTTAAATTTATTCGAGCACAGGAACCTGACTGCACACCTATATACATCAGTTAAAAGTAAAAAATATTTACATACGAACAAAGTTTTTTTTGTATTCCTAATTTCTGTCTATTACACAATAAAAATCTCTCACTTTCCTCCACTTTTAGGCACTGGAAGTCCTCAGTTTCGGTTTTGAGGTTTGACTTTGGGTTTACGTCATTACCGCTTGATAATCTAGCTGATAGAGTTTTAAATTCGGTTTAAATGGATGAGATATCGAATATATTAGAGCATCAATTATTCGAAAAAATTGGTGACTGAGGGTGTTCGGATAAGCGATCATTTACGAAAAAATTGTGCGTGTTATAGGAGCAATATGAAACAACGAAGCAGTGATATTTATTTATTTATTTAAAGAAAAGCACGCTACAGAGAAAACTTCTTGTACAAAGTGCTTTAAACAACAAACACACAGGGACGTGGCGAGGTGGGGGTAAGGGGTGTGTGCCCCCCCCCCCCCCCCCAGATTTTTCCGAAGTCGGCATTTTGATCAGATCTGTCGGCAAATTTTTAAAAAATAATCGAACGAAATATTATATTACGATAATTGGAGATACACGATTGCAATGGTATAAAAACATCATGATTTTTTCCCTCAAGTCGGTATTTTTGAAGAATATTTTAATAATATTTAATTGGAAACATTTTGTCTTTCGGAATGAAAATCTTACTGATTGCGAAATCGGCAAAACTATGTTTGCCGCTCGGAGAAAATGTCGATTTTTGCTTATGTGAATGCATCGTCAAAATTGACTTTTTGTCATAGATACAATAATAGTATTTTCTTGTATTGATGAGGAATCAGCTCATATAGCTATTTTCAATATCCGTCGATTTTCTTGAGTCGGCATGATATATCAGTTTTCGTAATAAATACGATTAGTCGGCTAATGATAATGATGCCAAAAGCAGAAAATTTTATAGAAGTCAGTTGCATAAAAAATCGTTATTTTAAATAGAGACATTAACCGACTGAAAAAATGAGTCGAGAATTTTTTTAATATGTTCTTCGTCATTTCCAATAACAAAAAAATGCTGTTTTAGTTTCTTACAGACCACAACAATTTTTTGAATTGTGTATGGTAGGCTCGTTGCATCAAAATAAGAAAATCGGGAGGAAATTTCGGTTAATAAATTTAGAGTTCGTTTGTAACAGAACAAACGAAACATCACAAATTCAACACGAGTTGCAAATGTAATGAAAATCTTCTTCCTGGAAATAACAGAAGAAGGTTACACAGCCAGTACTGATGCCCAGGTGTCAGTCTTGAGTTGGGGCGCCGTGATGGAAAATAATTTATTTTATGTTTCTAAATTCAGCAAAGAAGAATTTCATTGTTAACTATGCTTTTCGGATTCTTAAAAACTATCTTGGCATTTTTTAATTCTTGCTTATATTTTTGTAAGCAAGAATTACCAGAAGGTGTAAAATGGAGATTATTTAACACATCTGCTTTTTTTTATCACTCTCTCATTACTTACGAAAGATACAAGGAAAAATATTGTATTCGTCAAAAAATTCGATGCCGCTATTTTGATTAATTTTCAAGTGTGAAACTTTCCTGAGACCGAAAAAAATATTTTTGGAATTATGCATATCTGTCTCTAAATGCCATAACCCATAAGCGCAACGAGCTAGACGGGATGAAATTTGGTATATAGTCATAACACTAGAATTTTAGATTTTAAGCAAATTTTGGATGAAATTCGGCTACCCTATATCTATCTGTCCGTCCGTGTGTGTGTTTGCGGACACGACGAATCAGCACCGCAACCAACAAGATAGATGAAAATTAGCCCCGTTTTATCATTAGAATCCTTTGAATTTTTAATCAAATCCTTCAAAAGTTAACGGTCTGTCTTCCTATCTACTTGTGAGTATGTGAAAATTTAATATAAAAGTGCAAAAAACTAGATAAATGAAATTTGTTACGTGTACCAAAATTGAATCTCTTTATGAAATTTTGGTACCAGTTGGAAGAAAGGGATGCTTCCAAAATATATTCTCGGTTCTCCTCGCTGTACTACGAAGCCCTAAATGGAATATATTGTCCAATTGGACCGAACACTTTCTTTACTATTAATTTTTCAGAATACTTTTCAGGAGACAGAGTGTGCACCGTTTTTCCTTTGTGTCATTACTTTCTAAACTTTTTGATCGCATGTGGTACCGCAAAAAATTTACACGTAATTTAATTTTCCAATTTTCAACGATTTTTTTTTTTATCGAAATTGACCAATGAAGGAAGCTATTAGATTCTATAGTCTTTTATCTTCCACTTCTGTAAATAAAAGTTTAGTGACATGTTAATCGCCTAAGAATGATTATTATCTTTATTATTTACATAGGGTGATTAAAAAAAAGTGATCATATTTTAAGGGTAAGTCAGGCATATGATAAACATCCAAAATCACATAGGGACATGGGTGTGAAAATGCCATCTGGAGGCAGCAGATGGCATATAACATAAAACAGTGCTGGCCAAAATCCCGATATCTTTCTGAATATTAACAGTATTGAACTGGGCATTTTATATAAGTTTCCCTATATATTTGGCTTTGAAGTTGTGAAAGAAAAATTATGCTACCTTGCGCGCATGCGCAGTAAAAATTATTTACTACAAATGCTGTTATCTTCTTTAATTATCAATATATTTACTTCAAATATTAATGCAGTACTTTTCACCCATATTGTGAAGTATTCTGTAAATTTCGTATTATTTCGTGGAAAACTCTACAAGTTATAAGCAAAAAACACGAGGAAAAATTTAGGATTTTTAAATGCAACCTTTATATCTTCCCAAATATTCGTGTTATTTTTACGAAAATCATGTAAATATTGCGCACATTACAAAAAAGAATTGATGAAAATTATAAAACATTATCAGCTTTCTGTAAGGCGGGGTGAGCCAAAATCCCTTTTCCAATTCATCAATTTCCGGTCGGTCCCCTAAATGCCTCCGTGACCGAATCTTCAATGTAAATGGTGAATTAAAACCTATTCTTTATATGGTAGAAGTTCGAGGAAAATTCATACAGCATTTCGAGACAAATGTGCATTATTAGCTTTCTGTGAAGCAACTGGATGCACTCGCTTGTGCCTGAACAAACTTTCAGGTTAAGTGAGGTATACATAATCAAATTTCTAGTTTTTTCGAATATCTCCCGGAAAGCTGGATGAATTTTCCTCAAACGTCGTCCATATAAATAATGGGTTTTAACTCGCAATTTACATTGAAGATGCAGTCACGAGGTCATTTAGGGGACCGACCAGAAATTGATGAAGTGGAAAAGGGATTTGGGCTCATCCCGCTTCACAGAAAACCGATAATGTTTTGCAACTTTCATCAATTCTTTTGAGTGATGTTCGCAATATTTACAAGCATTTTCGTATAAATAAAACGAATATTCGGGAAGATATAAAAGTTTCTTTAAGAAATCCCAAAATTTTCAGAATGTTGTTTTGCTTATAACTTGCAGAGTTTTTCACGAAATAATACGAAATTTACTGAATACTTCACAATATGCTAGAAAAATACTTTATTAATATTTGAAGTAAATACATTGATAATTAACGAAGTTATCAGCATTTGAAGTAAATAATTTTTTACTGCATGAAACTTACATAAGACGTGACAGTATGTCATCGAAGCATTATATAAAAATTCAAAGTAAATACTTTGAATATTCAAGGAAATATGAGTATCTGTATAAAATAATTTTTCTTTCATAATTTCAAAACAAGGTATATCAGGCAACTTATATTAAAATTCCAGTTTAATATCTTTAAAAGTCAGAAAAATATCGCATTGCAGCGAGCTGAATTAAAGCTGTTCTCCAAGAGAAGCAAAATAATGAGAGATATTTCACAAATGAAATTATTTAAACTTTAATCTTCGAATAGTAATCGTCTAAATGCAATTTAAACTGTGTGCTTAACTTATAAGTATGCATGGGTATTCAACATTTAGAAAATTCAGATTCAGTGCATAGGAGATTCAAGTTTAAGAAGCATAAGTTTGTGAAAACCCCTTAGCGTTAGTTTCTCTTAGAGTGAAACTGAAATTCCGCTCCCTACAATGCCGATAACTTTCTGAATTTTGACGGTATGCAGTTGGAATTATTTAAGCTGTCCTATATATATATGGCTTCAAAATTATGAAAGAAGATGTATACTATGTTTCGCACGCGCGCAGTTAAAAATTTATTACTAATACTCATATGTTCTCAAATATACAAAATATTTCCTTCTAAGGAATCTATTTGTCGATTCTTCTCATTTGAGAGCTACTTTTCCCCCTTTATATTTTCATTGTGATATCTTTAGGTAAATCTGTTGTCCTTGGTGATTCCTAGATATTTAATCTCTTCATAATCTAAAATGATCTTATACATCACAGTTCGAACTATGTATATTGGACAGTACAAAAAATAGTCGTTTTTTAAAGTCGGCAAAGTTCATCTTTAGAGTCGACATTTTTTGTATTTCATCCCCCCCCCCCAGATGTGAGACGCTCGCCACGTCCCTGCAAACACACAAATAACACAAGCCACAAAGAATAAATAAAAAATTATGATCTAGAAAATAAAAAGTTGAACACAGAAAATACACAAAAATCATAAACATTTTGCAAACGCATATATAATTAAAAACGAAAACACATAATCACAAAAATATTAAAACACACTATGATTCTAAAAGTCGTGTTTTTTTTAAATTAAAAGACCATTTCCGAAAGGCAAGGGTTAAAAAATCAAAACACACAAGCACGGAATCCTTTAAAAACACACCAGGAGTTTAAACCTTTAAAGACGAAAATACACACTTGAGATAAAAATAAATTGCAACACGGCGCCAGAAGCAGAGTACAAAAATTAAAACCTACAAAAAAAACATTAAAAAAATGGTCGAATACAGAAGAACACGGAAAATCAAAGCGCATAAAAATCTAAAAAGGTGTAAAAATGCAAAATAAAACACATCATGTATTTAAAAAATGATATTAAACACAAAACAGTATATATTTTGTATCACACGTCTTAGAAATGCATACCTTACATAAAGTAGTTGTACATTGAAGTATACCTACAGTTTAGGAAAATTAGCACAAATTTTCTTCTGCTTCAGTGTTTTCTGTCGCTAAATCTCGCACAAATTTTAAAGACAGCACCACATTCTTCTTATTATTCTAGCCACTTCAAATCCGTCTCAAAGCAGTGAAAATCTTCCTCATTGGATGGTCTTTTATCAGTGCGTTCCTTGTCTCTTCATCGTCGTCGCAAGCAGAGGCGGCCAGGGCAAACCAGGCAAATGCCCGTGGCGCCCAACCGTGAGTATGAAAAAAATGGTTTAATGCAGATTACAGTTCCTTGGGAAAAAAAGGGCAAACAGTTTCCTTTCGTATTGCTACCTCCTCCTCTTAACCTGAATAATAAGGTCAATGGCACAGAGGATTTTTCTCACTCAGACAGTAACTACTGTTATTGGCGACAGAAGATTTTTTAAAACAGAAACTTATTAAAGTGTATCTGCGATTCACCATATCCCAGGAGCGACGGATTGGCTTAGCAACCACGTCAGTTGGACGGATTTGCGGAACACTGAAACTGAGAACATAAGGAAAGATTATCCAGATTAAAAAGGTCATAAAAGCTGATTTTGGAACAGAATTTATAAGACTGCGTTAAAATAAAGTCATATAATTTTTAAATAAATTCATTGAATGCATTATTTTAGTTTCAATAAGACCACTATATAATCTTAAATACATCTGAAATTTAAAAATTCTCACCATAATATTATTGTCATATCTGCAGGTAAAACATGCATATGTAGTAAACTATAAGTTTGTTTGACATTTAGAACACAGATATTACAGAATTTAAAATATATATTTCTTTGTTTGGGGGGGAGGCCGCCATATTGTTTACTTGCCCGTTTGGTAAAATTACCTCGGGCCGTTTCTGGTCGAAGGGTCTTGGTCGTCGATGACACTGGCAATGATTTCATCGTCCGCTAGTACTTGATATTGCATTACATTACACCACCTGCATCCCCGTGTTTAGAGCCATTTGGCTCCTTTCCGGTTTGGGTGGATGGAGGTGAATTTTATTTTTTAAGAAAAGACAAAAACAAGTAACAGGTACAAAAACAAATAAGAATGAAAAAGAAACATCTGGACAGAAAAACATAGAAAACAATACAAAATAGAAAAAAATACATAGAGGGAAAAAAACATAAGTAGCTGGAAGTGTGTGTCAGTCTGGGTGGATGAGTGCTCAATTATTATCCTCTACAATGAGATTGTTCTCATCACATATGAAAAGCATTAGGAGTCGAAGTCGGGTTCTTGATAAGTTGTTCGTGAGAATGCTTTTCAACCACTGTAATTTAAGTGACACTGTTGCGTTTGAAATGCTGAGTAAACCGACATTTTGTCGATAGTGGAATTGGATCTCCTTTTCTCCGCACGAGCAGTTGTCATGTGTCTGAAGATATCTACTGGCTTGTTTGAGACTACCCCATTATCGTACTGCGGCCAGTCTCCTTAATCCGGTTGTCTCTGCCAGATGCTTAAAGCAGCTGACTTAATTGACTCAGGTAGGAAAGTGGCTTAGGTAGAAAGAAATGGTCCTTTGTGATGGCTTCTTTGACTAAGGCTCGTGGCGCATTTCTTTAAATAACGGCTTAACCACATGTCTCCACATTCGACACTTGTCTTGAATGACTTGGTGCAAGTTTCTTTCCAACCTGATTATTCTCTCAATCAGCCTTCCAGCTAGCTCTTGAATTTAAATTCAAAAGCACTAAATCGCTTTCTGGCCTATCAGTATTCGGATAATCGGATGCCTCCCAAATTGAATATTATAGGTTTCTTTTTCTTAATCAAGGTGTCTTTTCACCAACAATGAGCTCAACTTTACTTTTTTTTCTAGTTTTCAAATATGACAGTTACATAGAGGTTTTTCTTCATTTTATATATTCATCCTCTAAATGCAAATTATCGTAGAAATTAAATTCATTAATCATTATTGACAATTAAAACAGTGCTGAGTCCACATTTGTATGAACATTTATATTTGCTCAAATTGATGCATTCTAGCCCAGTAGTTGACGGATCATTGGCCGTAAATCTGACAGATATGGCTTGCATTGTTGACTCCACATTTTTATGAAAATTTATGTTTACTAACTAATTCCGCGCAGAAGATCTGCGCTCCGCTATATGGACAACATGCATTTTCGGCCAAATTGACGCATTCTAGCCAGTAGTTGACGGATCATTGGTCGTAAATCTGACAGATATGGCTTTATGAAAATGGAAATTATACTTTTTAGTTAATGCATGTACCAAATGAAGATAATTTATTAATGGAGAGTCTTAGAAAGAAAAAGTTTTGAAGAATTTTTTTGAAAGCTTTTAATTTTCAAGGATTATAAATAAATCAATTAAACTAACAAGGTGATACTAAAATGATGAGAGAATAATGGGGGGAAGAAAAAGGTAATGGCATCGAGTGAAAACACTCTGGGAAAATGTTTATGACTCAAGGATCGAACCTTGAACGGATTAAACCACCCACGTCGCTAGATAAGAAGCTTGTCGCATTGACAACTAAGCTATCGGGACCTAAGTGGTTGTGGAATTTTGTATATCATTAATATCGCAGTGCTTACAACGGAAAAAATACCGAGAATACAATAGTAAGTTCCATGATGGTCATCTCACAGTGTGTGAACGTTCTGTGGCACGCCTAAACCCATCTGGTTTATTTCTAACTGATCGCTTCTTAATAATTTTATCCAAAGTTTCATTATATTGCGGGAAATATTTTAACTCTACGTCATAAACTAATTAAACTAGTTTTTTTCGAGCAAAAGTTGTTTTACACCATAAAGAATATAGTAACAGGCTATTCTTATGAAGTTATGCCTAACATGGCGGAGGCTACCGGTTTTGTTTTGTAAACAAACCGATCAAAAACAACCGATCAACCGGCAAAAGGGAAATTAACCCCTTTTTCCCGCTACATACAACACATATACATTGTGCATACACCCGCTACATTTGTAACACATATTATACATAAATGTTATCTTTTTGCACTCCTTTTCCATATGAATTTTAACCATGCCAAATATCACACTCCTCCGTGCGCGCAATGTGCTTAAAAAGGGGTACAAAGTTTTTTCTTCACGTATTAATATATAGTGTTTTATATATATTAGAGGTCGCCCAGCGGTCGAACTTCGACCGTAATTCATTTTATATATAGTTTCAACGTTATTGAGGTTCTTTTGTCAAAGAGTATACCTCTATAATCATTGCGTAGAATTTTTTGAATTTTGTTCTATTACGTCAGCTGCGAGCGTGTACAAATACGTCATTATGCATAATTTTCGAATTATTTGAAAAAATACGAACGATAGGAAAAATGAGGTATAGCTTAGCTAAGTTTTTTGGCATTTCCTTAGGGTTTTTATTGCTATACCGGTCAGGTTTCGCCAAGGCCTATTTTGCCTCTCTTTTTCAAATTGTATAAAATTTAAATAAAAAATTAATACAAAAAAATGAAAAATGAAATAAAGAATACGTGCTTCATATTTTTTTATATATTTTTTATTGAAACAAAAAAACGGGCGGTTAAAAAAATAAATGTTGTCCGACTGTTGACTACAGATTTTTATGTTTTTGACATTCAGTATGAACGTAGACAATGAATGTTTTATTCTATTTAATTCATTGTATTAGTAATACATACTATATATAAATTCCTTAGAGACAATCTGTACTCTGTGCGACTGTTTGACCAAAGACTAACATGTGTTTGACATTGACAGATTTAAATCATCCGCATTTTGCATTTCACTCCGAAGAATTTTTTATAAATAATCTAAATAAACTCCCTCTTGGAGTGGATTTCACTGCGGGGGGGATTAAATCAATTACAAATCATCCACTCCGCTAATTTTTTACAGTGTATGAACATAAACAATGAATGTTTTATTTAATTTAATTTAATGTATTTGTAACACATATTATACATAAATTTTATCTTTCTGCACTCCTTTCCCATATGAATTTTAACCATGCCAAATATCACACTCCTCCGTGCGCGCAATGTGCTTAAAAAGGGGTACAAAGTTTTTTCTTCACGTATTAATATATAGATAGATTATTGTTATTTATTTGCAATCTTTAAGAAGTTATAAAAAAATTCAATGCTTTAAAATATTCAGGAACTATCTGTTTCGTGATATCTGTTGCATTCCTCGTCGTATATTATGAAACTCCGACGGAGCATCCCTGGATAACAGATGAAGAACTCAAATATATAATCGATGGGCTTGAAACTAAAGTATCTAAAAAGGTACGCAATTTTTTTATAAAAATTGATGATGAAAAAATAAATGATGAAAATTTAAAATATTTTTTGTTGAGAAATTAGTTAGTAAGAAAATTTGAATTGTAATTTTTTTTTATTGAATTGAAATCATATTTTTTCATTTAATTTATCCTGAATTTAGATCTATTAAAAAGTTTTGCAACATATCTTGACTTCCTTTTAAAATAACAGATTCAATTCTTGGAATGTAAAGAAATATAGGTAACATACTTGGTTATTCCATTTTGTGTTACGGATAAGCATTAAGCTCTGATTCAGAAATAACCTTATTTTTTCGTCAAATGACGTATTTTTGAGGGATTATGCGCTGTTCCATTTCCGGCGTCCACACACTTCATTGACATTCCGAGACTCTCTTTGAGTTAGTGAAGGAACAGTGATCTACGAGCACTGACTGAAGTAGGAAAGCTTGAAATGTGATGATCAAGAAATCGCTCGTGGCAAAATCTTAGCACAATCTTTATCTGCTGAATTCCACATCAGATACGTATCTTCTAATCTCTCTTATGTGTAATCCACTAAAGCCTTCATTAAGGGGACATACGACTCTTAAAATTCGAAAAAATGGGAAGAAAAATGTCAAATTCGATACATTATATCTCTGAAACAATGCAATTCAAAATCTCACTTTTTTATATAAGAAATATCTGTTCTTTCTCTTATAGTACACACATTTTCAAACCTTTTTATTGGTATGTATTTATTTGAGAGAGTAATAAATATGGGTATAAATTTTTTGGTGAAAAAAAAATGAGATAGTCACCTTGAGTGCATGATTACGGATAAAATATTTGTCTAAACATAATATTTTGGGTATATAAATAATCCAAACAGTTTGTTTAAGAAACTGAACCACAATTTATTAACATTAAATTTAATTTCTATTTTATATACCAATTTAAAATAAAATGCTAAAAATAGTTAAAATTTCAACTTTTCTTACCCCGAAAACACTTCTTTGGAGAAAATATGTACAAAAATTGTGGTTCAATTTGTAGAAAATAGCACAATACATATTCAGTAAAAATTCTGTGTAAAAATATTCAATAGTTCTTGAGATATTGTGCGCGCAATATCAACAAAACACGTTTTGAGATATAGCGCTTTCAACATATGGCCATTTTCAATGTTTACGTTGAACAACTGATATATTTTCCTTCATAACTTTCAGAATTATGGGAATTTTTTAACGCGGATTGTTTTAAGGTATCCGACTGTGTTCGAAGACATTTTTTTGAAAAATAACTTATATATATTTTTAATGTTATTTTTCAACGGCATATGTTTTAAAACTATGAAAATATTGTAAAATTGGGCTTTCAAAATAATATTTTTTTAAAAAAACTGAGAAATTTGAAGAAAAATGACTAAAATATTTGTCTTACGCTAACAGCCATAGACAAAATCATATTCTAAATATGCATAAATCCTTGTACGATTACATTTTTATGACAATTATCTGTGTTATGCTCTAAAATATTTCTTGTACTTCAAAATAGTTTTGAGATATAGCTGAACATAGTTACTAAACTGGTAATTTTTCATAAAAAATGCTTTTCGTTTATTTTTAAGCACTTAAAAATAATACTTAGTTTTAAAATTGACCTTAGTTTTTAGAGGAAAACATCAAGCATATTACAGGAAACAATCTCAGAAAATCTCATATGAATACTTGAATAACCTCTTGAGAAATCATTGTTACGGTCGACAGTTTTCCCAAAAAATATCATTTCTCAGAAAACACATTTAAAGTTTTCACGCAACATAAAATAATGCTTACAGTTCGGTAATAAAACAGCTGTAACTCCATTTGTAATTCACGTAGAGTAAAAAGTGAGACAGAGTGAAAAGTGAATAAACAGGCTACAAAATTAAGTCATAAAATTTTTTTTGAAAATTTCATCAAAAACGACGATTTTAAACCAGTCGGATACCTTAAATTGTTCAGAAAAGACTGGGGAATAATATATATTCTTTTCATAAAATTAAAAATTTTCGAGGTGTAACAGGAGTATGTCCCCTTAACTTAACTGTCCTTCATTCACACGGTATTAAGTTGAAGCTCAGAATGAGAGATGCATTTGAGGATGAAGTGCTTTCTAAGAACAAGGTTTGATTTGACAAACTTTCTACTGAACCGTGAAAAATGAATATGCTGAGCTGGTAAACGCTTGACCGTGGTATTCTGGAGATGTATTACCTCTCCGAAACGGGTGACGTCAAAAGTAACATCTTGTACTTGTTACACGTTCTTTGAAGTCACTCTTTTCTAGCACAGAATAGAATTCGATCCTCTCTTCAATTACATGTTAAACATTGTTCGTCTTGATCACTGCTATCACCTGCCTTATTTTGCCAAACCAGTTTACAAGCACAGAATATTGCTATATTATTATGTGAATCGTAGATAATGTAAGTTAATTGTAGATAAACTGAATTGCATTCTTAATTTTATTTTTTAAATTCACTCCATTATAATGCTTAACTTGCATTACGATAAACACTTGCGCTTATCCTTTTTTTCACCCATTTAGCAACCTCCTACTCCATGGAAAAAGATGTTAACTTCTGTCCCCTGCTGTGCTTACTTTTATGGAATAGCCGGTCATTCCTATGGACTTATTCACTTCGTTACTGTTCAACCAACGTTCATGGGAACGGTTTTACATTACTCAATGGCTGAGGTAAGATCGCTTTCATTCAATGATTTACATAAAAACTATGACAAAAAAATTTCCCGCACTTCAAAGTGAATAGAAAAGTGCCACAAATGGAGTGAAAACCTCCGATGAATAATGAAACTTTGCTTATTGGCAGCTAATTTCAGGTGAAAGAGCGTTATGTCCAATTGGGATTCATTTCTAGAAAGTTCCTGTCAACAGGATATTTCCTGTAAACAGGATTTTCAAAGAGATCGTTTACTAACTTTAAAAGGAGATCAGGCACACAGAAACTAATCATGTTTATGCAAAAGAACATGGGGTCGGAAAGGAAAAAGGGTGCCACTACATGCATGCTTGTGTGGTGTGGAATTTTTGAGAGGGGATGCCAGCTCAGGTGTCGTCCTCGTCATCTGACCTAACGCCACTTTGAACCCTCGATACCTCTGACTACTAGAGTCACCTCATCGGTTTTAAATGGGCACAAGACGGATAAAGTACGAACACCAGAGTCGACCCTCCCACACTCAACCAAACGCCCGAACCAGTTTATTGAAAAACGAAATTTACAAAACTATTTACAATTTCCAGAAATGTACAGAATTAAAAATGAGAAATATCAATAAAAATAATTAAAAAAAACTTAAAAACTATCAAAACAGAAACATATAACATCAAAGCAGTTTAAGCAGTTACATCTGTTCAAGACGTTTCACTGTATCAGTCTTATTCAAACCACACTAAAAAAAATTAGTTATTGGATCTGGAACATTTAGTTCATGCCATTATGAATCTGGTTTAAACAGGAATTCATATTCATGAATATGTTTCATTATTAATTTAATCTTTTTCCGTGGAAGTTGGTTATTGGCTACATTCTTAAATCATTGATATTGAAGTTGTATGGCAGGAAGCTTTATATGCCATGATAAAGTAAATATGCATGATGTAGCATAGTGAAATGTCGTCATCTGACCGCGGTTCAAAATTACGAGGTCCGTTTCAAAATAGCTCTAGTGTTGCTTCAATACGGGATGTCAATATAACTAATGTCAACAAAATCCGCTAAAAAGGTCTTGTCTGTGAATTAAGTAAAAGAAAAGGACACACCAGATGAAATGTGCATCACAGATTGAGTGGAATACAAATTTGCAATAATACAGCAGAGCTACATGAACATCAACATTACAAGTCTAATGCGGAATGATAGATACGATAATGGCAAGTGCGACGCAGAATCAACAACAAACCTTTAGAAAAGGACACACCAGATGAAATGTGCATCACAGACTGAATGGAATACAAATTTGCAATAATACAGCAGAGCTACATGAACATCAACATTACAAGTCTAATGCGGAATGATAGATACGATAATGGCAAGTGGGACGCAGAATCAACAACAAACCTTTAGAAAAGAACACACCAGATGAAATGTGCATCACAGACTGAATGGAATACAAATTTGCAATAATACAGCAGAGCTACATGAACATCAACATTACAAGTCTAATGCGGAATGATAGATACGATAATGGCAAGTAGGACGCAGAATCAACAACAAACCTTTAGAAAAGAACACACCAGATGAAATGTGCATCACAGATTGAGTGGAATAAAAATTTGCAATAATACAGCAGAGCTACATGAACATCAACATTACAAGTCTAATGCGGAATGATAGATACGATAATGGCAAGTGGGACGCAGAATCAACAACAAACCTTTAGAAAAGGACACACCAGATGAAATGTGCATCACAGATTGAGTGGAATACAAATTTGCAATAATACAGCAGAGCTACATGAACATCAACATTACAAGTCTAATGCGGAATGATAGATACGATAATGGCAAGTGGGACGCAGAATCAACAACAAACCTTTAGAAAAGGACACACCAGATGAAATGTGCATCACAGATTGAGTGGAATACAAATTTGCAATAATACAGCAGAGCTACATGAATATCAACATTACAAGCCTAATGCGGAATGATAGATACGACAATGGCAAGTAGGACGCAGAATCAACAACAAACCTTTAGAATACTTAGAGAAAGGATTAAAAGAACTTGCCGTCTGAGGAGATACACGCTTCGCATGCTTATTATTCATAAAAACTGGGTTATTGTGCTATTTTAAATTTGTATTCCAATCAATTTGTCTTGTAAATTTTATCTGGTGTATCCTTTTATTTTACGTAATTGACTGACAAAGAGCCCCCGGTAGCGATTCCCCTTAAAATTTCCGGCCCCATGTTCCATACCTGCCCTACCCCTACAGTTTGTAAACAACCTTCCTGAACACCCCGTATGTACCGGCTACTATGACCAGCCGGTTTTGCGTTGAGGATCCAAGACATTCAAAAACATTTGGGTCATTGGGAAAAATCAAGCAAACATGAACAAATCAGCGGATAAGGGATGAATTTGATGATGACGTCAGCTCAAAAGTTAAAATAAGGAACTTTCATAAGATCCCGAGATGCGAACCCGTAATGGGATCTATTTTATAACGTCACAGTCAAAAAGCGTAACTGCAAATGCCATCTGAACTTGCATTTCCATCATTTAGTGTGGTTTAGTCTGTCATTAATATCTTACGCTTTGTTTATATCCTGTTCAAGTTTTTAGAGTAGAAAATAATGCATTACCATTCCGCTTTTGGCTCGTATCCACGAAAGAGAAAAATGATTCGCAAACAAATTACTTTTTCAATTTTCCTTTCAAATTTCTTCTGCGCTTTATAAAAGTAATGTGAAATGTGGTTAATGAATCTTAACATTTCGTTATAAAAATCGTTTTGTCATCAGAATATTCCTTTAATTTTTACGTACTTGCAATAGCACATGCAATTGAATCCTGCTTCCTTTGTGGAAGCTCTTAAGTTTTCTCGGGAAGAGTTTTCTATTAAACTCTTTTAGGAATTATTTTGTACTAGATTAATTATTTAGAATTATAAAAATAGCCATTAATAATTAGATATATTAATATATTCATTATTCATTTCTGGATATTATAAAATATGCATATTTCATTTATTATTCAAGCAAAATTAGTTATGAAAAGGTATGTTTTGTTTTAAAAGAGCATTCCTGTCTTTGGTAAGGGGCAATCAAATGCATCACAAACGCTGTAGATTTTGCAATTTCTTTTCGAATACCCAAATGACTAAATATCCAGTATAACTGCTTTTGCAATATTTTCGAATGACATCTGTAACTTTATTGAGATCTAAACGAAGAGATCGTGCTTCCTCTGTTCGGCGTTCCCTTTCAGGGCCACAAACAACTTTTTATTTCTTCATTAAAACTATGTTGGTGGGTGTATAAATCCATAAGAAAAGACTTTAGAGCTTAGTCTGCCATCTCTTGCCTTCATTAGATACTAAAAACTCATTCTTTCTCATATACCATCAAAAAGTTATTGCTAGGATATGAAAAAAAATCTTTAAGAATTAAAATCTTTAATCTTTAAGAAATCTTTAAGTTATTCTTCAAAAAGAACCCACCGTTCCTGAAAAGGTAAAAACTGCTAGATACTCAATCAGTAATGTTCAGTGTTGACTGGAATTTTGTCGATGAGCGTCCTTTCTGGTAATATTCATCGAGGTATCAATGAATTGAAATTTTTCTGCCTTCAGTTTTTTAATCTTTTGTTGAATAAAAGCGATTATATACACCAAATTTGTGATACATACCATATAGTGGGCCATACACATGGGAATTGAGAAGAAACCTCATTCTTCCTGGCACTTCCCGATGTGAAAATTCAGAAGCGAGAACGGTCTTTCTAGCACTTTTTGATGTGCAAATCAAGAGATCTCTCGCTCTTGTAGCCAATGTTGTAATGTGGTACGTCACTAGAACCATCTTGTAAATTAGATCATTTATAAACTAAAAACTTAACAGTAAACAAAGGCTAACAAACATTAACGAACATTAATAAATCGCAGCAAATAACAGCATCTTTAGAAAAAATAAGAAGTTCTAGTATTTATAAATCAGTTGTAACGGAACTTCATAGCTCAGCCCGCTAGATAATGACAATCTCCACACTCTGCTTGGAAATTCTCGATGTGGAAACTGAGAATCGCCATCACTCTTTCTACCATTTTTCGATGTGGAAACTGAGAATCGCCATCAC
>BGPR01017478.1:0-32468 GCA_013235015.1 Araneus ventricosus | reverse complement strand
CGCAATATTTGTAATCTAACATCTCCCCCCCCCCCAACGGGAAAAAATTTTGCTGCAAATTTGATTGGAAGCATTTTCCTGAAAACAGTTTCAAATTTTACTCTATTAACACATAGAGCATTATACACATAAATTTTAAAAATATTGCATTATTATATACATATTTACATTCTTGCTTTTACTTTCTCCACTCTCCTCCAAGAAACCACAACAAAAATCTCAAAGCACATCATAATACCATGTAAAAATTATGCCATACAATTTTATCCACAATACCAAATATTTTTTCAAATTTATTCATTTATTTCTTCATTTCTTAAAAATATTTCGAGCATTCAAACCAATAGGAAAATAAATATGTCTTGATACAGAATTGAAACTCCCTGAAATAAAAGTCAATCAGTTGTGATGTATATAGCTTCAAAAAAGCTGCAAATTCATGCAGTATAATTTTTTATATATAAAATTTCTTACACTTTCACTCCTATCAAGACCTATATCCTATTCACTACATTTTCGGACCAGCCTGACAAAATGAGTAAAGTCATATAAAATGGAAGACATCACCATCATATACAGAATAACAATCTTGACACAGAAATAAAAAATAGTAAGAAACATCTGTAAAGCTATATAATACATCTATTTTTTATGTGTCGACACTTTTATGATTGGCATTTATCAATACAAAAAGAAGTAAATAAATTCTATATCACATTTAAATTGTAAAACAATTATAGACATAAATGTTATTTTTAAAGAATTTTTTCTCTTTTTCACAACAATTCTTTAATTCCTAAGGTTTGGCCTAGGCTGCTCTATTTTAAAAATTTTGCTTACATTAAGTTTCATTGTTTTGTTGTCCTTAAGACTCTTAATGACATAATTATTATTTCTTAAAATCTTTATAATCTCAAAAGGTCCTTTATATTTCTCCTGGAACACATGTGGATGAGAAAAATTCTTAACAAATACCTTGTCGCCCAAATTAAAATTTGGCACTTTACGACCCTTGATGTGCGGAGCATTGTTTTTAAAATATTGTTCCTCATTTTTTGCAAACTCATTTCTTATGGAATACATATTATTTCTGATATTTTTCAGATATTTTGATTCATTTTCAACAGTTACAGGTTCAAAAAAGCTATCTAAAGGTAGATTTTGCTTTCTGCCAAAGAATATTTCTGCTGGAGTAAATTTTGTTACAGAATGAATTGAATTGTTGTAGTACAATTTGAAAAATAAAAGTTTCTCTGACCATTGAAAAGTACTCTCACACATTGATGCCAAACTTTCTTTCATTGTTCTGTGAGCTCTCTCAAGTAAACCATTTGCCATTGGATAGTAAATTGAAGATTTTCTATGCTGAATATTTAACCTGTCTAAAAATTCCACCATCTCATTCGAGATAAAATTAGTGGCATTGTCAGTGATTAAAAATTTTGGAAGACCAAAATTGGTAAATATTTGTTTAAACAATTAATGATAGTTCTAGAAGTGATGTTTTGTAAAGGATAGGCTTCTAAATATCTACTATAGTGATCAATTATAGTTAAGATAAAATTTTTGTTGTCTGTGGACCTAGGAAGTTTACCAACAACATCAATAGCAATACACTGACCTGGTGCAAGATTTCTTTTGGGAATCATTTGTGTTTGAGTTAATTTGGCTTTTGGTTTGTTTTCTAGGCATTTTTCACAATGTTCACAAAAATTTTTTGTATCTAAGTACATACCTCTCCATTGATACTTATGTCTAATGAATTCAAAAGTTTTCCTAACACCAAAATGTGGAGCATGGGCAGTTTCAATACAAACTTTAATTAGAGATTTAGGAATTACAATTCTATTTACAATTTTCTTTTTATTTTTATGTGCATTTTTTATCATTAACAAACCTGAATTAACATCAAGAAAATATTGTTTACATTGTTTGTTTACAGATAAATCATTCATAATTTTGCTTAAAATTGCATCTTGCTTTTGTTCAATTGAAATGTTTTGCATGGAAAGTTTATCATGAGGTTGAAAAAGAGTGATGTTGTTTACATTTAAAGAATTTTCTTCCACAACTCTGGATAGAAAATCAGCGGGATTTAAACTACCAGGTATATGAGTGGGAGTGAATGAGAAAGTACCTAAATACAATAACCACCTAGCAACTATTTCTGGTTTTTTGTCAAGACTTTGATATTCAGTTAATGGTTTAGCATCAGTTAAGAGTTCAAAATTTTCCCCCAATAATTGATCATGAAAATGTTTGACCGAAGCATAGATAGCAAGCAATTCTCTTCGTATCGAAGGATATTTACATTCTGCTGGTGTTAATTTTCTAGAAAAAAATTCTAAAGGATAGTAAACATTGTCTTTCTTTTGCAATAATATACCACAAATAGTAATTTTACTAGCATCAGTAATTAATGAAATAGGCAAATTTGGATCAAAGTTTTTCAACGTAGGTTTTTTGAGAATGATTTCCTGCACAGTGTTAAAAGCATTTTCACATTCAACTGACCAAACAAATGGAGTATTTTTCTTAGTTAACTTTACCAACGGTTCAACAATACCTGCATAATCATAAATCAAACCTCTAAAATAATTTAGCATACCCAAAAACATTTGTACCTGTTTTAAATTTTTTGGCCTAGGAAAATTTGTAACTTTGTTTACATTCTGTTCTGATGGAGAAAAACCATTAGCATTTAAATCAAAACCAAGATAAGTAATTTCTGATTTGCACAATTGCAATTTGGCTGGATCCAAAGTAAGATTAAATTTTGTGAGTCTATCGAATACTTGCTGCAAAGTTACTTTAAGTTCACATAGGGAATCTGCTGCAATAATAATGTCATCAAGAAAAAATTGAACATTTTTACGTGTGATACCATTTAAACATTTTGAAATTAGTGTGTGAAAATAAGATGTACTGTTTTTTGAGCCAAAAGGAAGTCTGGTCGGTTGAAAATTACCCATTTCTGTACAAAATGCAAGTTTTCGCTTATCTTCATCCCTCAATTTTATTTGGAAGAAAGCTGACTTCAAATCCAAAACACAATAAATTTTCCTACCTGCAATGTTTTTAATAATCTCAGAAATTTTTGGAAGACAAATCTTGAATGTTTCAGTTATGCTATTAAGAAGTCTATAATCTACAACCATTCTGAATTTAGGTTCAGAATTACTGTCACTAGGATTTTGTTTTTTCTTAATGAAAATTACAGGAAAACAATAACTCGAAGAAGATGGTTCAATGATACCTGCCTCTAAAAGATTGTTAATTTCTTGCTGAGCATATTTTTTAGCCATGAGAGGAATAGAATAAGGTTTTGTTTGTAGCGGAAAATTATGCAGGAGAGAAAATTCTGGGATTAATGCTGAAGTTTCACCAAGAGTTTTGTATGATTTTGAAAATACCTTATAATTTTTGAGAAGTAAATCTTGCATGTCTTTTTTGTCTTTATCATTAAGATGATCAAGTTTAAAATCAGATTTGAGTAACTCATCTCTGCGCATTTTATGAATTTCATTTAAATTTAAGTTGTTAATTTGATAAATTTCAGATTCAGAAGGAGACATGATGTCATTAACATCAAATGTTGATAATTTGCCCATAATTGTATTCTTTCTAACATGAATGATTTTATTTGTGTTATTTTCAATTATGGTGTGAAAAAGATTAGCATTAGTGGGAACATTTAGAGATTCATTGATTAAGTAACCTAGTTTATTTTTCTTTGGAATAAAAATTAGATCTTTGTTTTTTGCAATAATTTTAGGAACTTTTAAATTTATAATTTCTGTTGAAAAAGGCTGAACTGCAATATTATTGGCTATTTTGACATTAAGCGCATGAAAAGTTTCCTCGCTGACATTAAATTTTTCACCAAAATTGTTGTTAATTTGCTCAAAACTTTCTTTTTTGTTTTTGTCACTTTCAGATATGTCACAATCAATAGTTTCACTGCAAACATTGGTGGGAGAATTTTCCTCAAAATCAAATTTTTGATTACCAACTAGAAGTTGTTTGTTTACAGTGTCTATGACAACTTTATTTCTTTGTAAGAAATCATAACCAAGAATAGCATGATACTGAGCATTCCAAGAGTTTAACGTGACAAAAAATTGATTCGAGAACCATTTTTTTTCAATTTTGAATTTTAAATTGATTGCTGACATGTATGGAACAACTGTATTATCTATAGTTTTAATTCTGACCATTCTTGAAATATACTCAACCTTAGTTTTTGTTTTGATTTGATCAACAATGTGTGGCTGAATTAAACTTACATTAGCGCCTGAATCAATGAGACATTTTAACTGAATACCACAAATTTTTATATTTACAATTGGAAGATTGTTGCTATTGTTAGTGCACGACATTAATACTTTGTTTTCTGAATTATCTAAAACTTTTTCTTTATTTTGATTTGGCTGTTTAACTGAATTTTTATTTTTTGATTTTTTAGTTTGAGAATTTTGCTTTTTGATTACATTTTTATCTTTAGATTTCTCACCATCATGCCTTTCTAACACTTTGACATTAGTCTGTTTTTTCTTTGTTACATGAGACACTTTTTTGTTTTTTACAAAATCATAACTCTTTTTTTTATAGATTCCTGCCAAAGAGAATTCTTTTTTTTGTGGTTTGCAAGAATCTTCTAGAAGTTTAAATTGTTTCTGAAACCTCTATTCGAAACAGATCCAAAATTGCCTCTAAAACCTCTACCATAATTACTCCTTTGATTTGCACGAGAGCGATAAGGATGAAAGTTATTTGCACGAAAAGTTCTGTTGTAGTTTGGCCTAACATTACCCCTGTAGTAATTGCCACGGGTATAATGAAAACAATTATTGGCTTTGTGGTTTAACTTGCCACAAATTTGACATGGAGATTGTTGGTTACTTTGAACATTATTGGAGTTGGTTGCTGGTGCTTCTGTCAAACTATTCACACACAAATTTTGGGAAGATATAGCATTTACTTTTTCAGATAGTTCTAAAATTTGTTTATTCGTACTCAATTGTTGTGATAAAATCTGGTTTATACCAGAATCTGTTACATTTATTTCTGCACCATCATCACTCAAAGCATTGTCAATGTTTTTAGCTATTGCCACAGCAGATTTGAAATTTTTGGGACCCAGTTTTTTAACTTCTACCCTAATATCTGGTCTTAATGCATTAATAAATTTTGAAAGCTTTAATTTTTCTGTCAAGTTTATAATATTCTCTTCCTCACTGTTATTTGGATTAGAGAATTTATCAGTGGTAGAACTCACTTGCTCTGCCAAATCTGAAATAGATTGGCTGACTTTTTGTTTTAAATTGTTAAATTGCCTTTGAGCTTCTTCAAAATTTGGTTTTTTGCAAAATTTTTCTTCAAGCTTTTTTACGAAAGAATCAAAATGATCTAATTCTTCTAATTTTGGATTGCTCACTAAGAATTTTAATGCTTCATCTTTTAAATTTAGTTTTAGAACTAGAATTTTTTTAGCCTCACTCCATTTCTCAATCTTCGCTATCTCCATAAACTGTTTTATAAAAAAATCAAAGTTTTCATTACCACCTTTGAAAGGTGTGAGAGAAGAGATAAGACTTTGGGCCATTGTACTTTAAAATCTACTGACAGTTATGAAATATTATATCAATACCAAAACATATATAAAAATACTGAAAAACACAAATTGAAATTTATAATACTATTAAATCATTTTCACAAAAATAATGCATTTTCCCTGAAGGAGACTGGAGCATTGAGCAAAAATATAAAATAATTTTAATATTCTGACATGTGCATCACTGTTAAATTTTAATTAGTTGGCAGTAAATTTAAATTTAATAAATAACCCATGAACTCAACCTTAAATTTGTATATTACAATTTTGCTTTTGAACACGGCACCAAATGTTAATAATTCAAATATGTTGGGCGGAGGTAGCTAGGATATTTATAAAAAAATTGATGCAAGGTAGAAGACCAGAAATAAAATTTAAATTATAATATATATTGAACAATTAATTAATTCTGGGTACAAAATCAAATTACACAATAATAAGCCATTCTTGCAATATTGAAATAATTCACCTACCTTTGCTGACCTGAAAACCCTAGCTACATAATTAAAAGTTAATTTGCATATAGTGGTAGTACAATGCTAAAAATAATTAAACAAAAACAAATTTATTAAATTTTAAATAATTTTTTATTCAACAATTATTGATATTGAAAATTAATTACTGCCATATAAATTTAGATATATGCATAAAAATTGATGCACAGGAACGAACATTTATCAAACAAAACAAAAAAATAAAAATTGTAGCTACACATTAGCACTGCAGGCCTAAGAATTAAATATCAGAACACAAAGTAAAAAAAGACAACCTAAATTTGATAGAGATGTAATGATGAACATTATTCATTGCCACATCACAAACACTTCTTGAATTGATGAATATTATTTTTAAAAAATGAATTTTCTTTATATTCACTTAACATTGATATTTTGAAGTATGCAACTTGCACATTTTCTTCAGACTTGTATCATTCATTCAAAAATCGGAAAAGCTGAAGATGGGAAAAAAAACGTTGAGCAGGAATAGACATTTTAAAAGATGATCACGAACACTGTGATTAAGAGTACACATTATTACGGTGAAGAATAAAAATGCTGAAGGTATTACTCATATTGCAGATCTTGTAAAAGGTGATGATCATTTATAACTCTGTAACATTGATGACAATCAGCGTTCATGACACCACGTAGCAGAGATCATTTTAAAATGAAGAAAGAACTGCTTTCTATCACACACAGCACCTTAATTCACAGATTGTTCCGGAATAGTGTTGTAGAAAAAAAATTTTTATCTTGTCTTTCAGATCATTCATCACTGTAGTCTTTCAAACTGCATCTTTTTAGGAAAATCAATGAAGAAATTAAAAGAATCTTCAGCTTCAGCCTCAAAAATATAAAAAATATTAACGGAAAGAATAAAATCAGAGGCAAGAAAAGAGAAGACCCCAGAGCCAACCGGCCCTGGGGGCCCGCAGCTGGAACAACACCAACCACTCGCTTACCCCATCACAAAAGAATTCAAAAAGTAACGGAAAACGATTCCAGATACAGACGCCCAAAAGCCTGATAACACCAAAAACCTACGCGCCAAGATGGCGAAGAAATAATCCCGTAGCAAAATTTGAATTTAAAAATTAATAAAGTTGAAACCTTAATGGAAACAACAACAAAAGTTAAGACAAATAATAATTAAATCGAAAACAAAGTAAATAATTAAGTAAAATTTAGAAATTAAATGAAACGGTTAAAATTAACGTTTGAAATTCAAAATTATCCAAAGTTGCCACAAGAAAAGAAAGAAACTTTAGTGGCGAAGAATTAAAATTATTAAAAATACTGACAAAGCCGAAAAAATGATGTTGACGCAATATTTGCAATCTAACAAAGGTACTACGTGGCACGTTCGCTTGCCATTTCCACAGGATCAACATTCTACGGGGCAAGTTGGGCAGCCGGCCGAATGTGCCCCATGCGAAGTGACCCAACTTACCCCATGTCGCCATTTTTGTTTCCGATGGGTGTACAAATTTACTTTGAAAGTATTTAATTAAACAAACAGGCCCTATAGTAAATATGAACAGTTATCTTTCAGAATAGTATTTGTAAAAATGGAAATTGTAATATAAAAATATAGAAAAAGAAGATTATTTATAAGGAAGGAAAGTTACTCACCGTGGCAAAAATTTGAAAATTCCAGCTAGTTTGTTAGTAGACGATGCTATTCCAATGACCTTTACGGGAAAGAAGGGAGGGGGAATGACACATACTTGGCTGGAGTAACAGCGCTGTCTATCGGAAAATATTTAAAATAATCCGACTGACCCAACGTGCCCTATTCCCAACTAGCCCCGGTCTACCCTACCTTATCTATCTGCACTGCTCCCATGTGATATAATTTTGACAAAACAAGCCTATTTATGAAATACCTTGCTTGTCAAAATAATAATAAACTGTTCAAAATAACAGTAAAGCGTCTCAATTTCAGACTACGAAACTGCTTCTATTTCAAACCTTTAGAAATGATTTTTTAAACACCAGAACAATTTTGATAGCATGATCTAAGAGTAGGGCACTCTAGGATGGCAAAACAAATGTGTTTTATTTCTAGGAAAAATATAACCTCTGACTTAGGACCGAGACAGACAAGTCCCATGCGTCGTCATCACTGGAGCGAATGTGTGGCAATAGTCTTCATTGAGCAATTTTTAAAGAAAAAATAAAAATTTTTATGTTAAGATTTATAAATATCAAAAGATAGATTCATAAAGCAAATTTTTTTCGAGATAACCCGATATTTTCCGATAACAAAGCATGCGCACTCGTTAGATATCAAATAAGCTAATGCAACACTCTAAAAAAATACTGTGCAGCCACCTACTGTAGTGGCATCATGTTCTTTAAGTGAAAACTCATTCTCAAACTTGGTAAAACTGATGCCAAACTTCCACTAGCCGACGGAGTAATTCTTTTCCAAAATTATTTTTAAAGCTCTTCCGGGATGTATGTGCCTCGTTAGCCACGATAGTGTTAAATTCAGAATTCTAAGTAACGAAGAAAGGGAAAATTAAATTCCCAAAACGAAAAATTTTCTTTATGGCGAACACTCATAAAAATTGTCAGATGCCGACACGCCATGAACTAATTAAATTAACGTTGTTACACAATGCGATGAACAGTTTTAAGTATTTAACTGACGCGGTTACATCTCCATACGCTATCAGTTGTTCAATTACTTCTGTCAAAACAAGCCTTCCTGTAAACAAGGCAACTTTAAGTACATTTTACATGTGGCAAGAATCTCGAGATGTTAATAAGTAAACAGGACGCATTTCGAAGAGCACTTACAGAACAAATCCAAAATAATGTCTTGCTAGAGGATTTGATCTGATTGTTCAGATCGTTAAATAGAGCGTCTGTAGCCACAGAAACCTCTTTTGAACTGCAACACATTCTTGATTATCTAAGTTTATGCAAAAATAATCTTAATCTTCTGTCTGAGTGCCTCAGTGAAATGGAATGGATGTGACTAGAATATGACGCTGGCTCTAATATAGGGAAAGTAATGAGAAACAATTGAAGGGAAGGCTGTTTCAATAGATGAGAGTGGGAAAGTATTAGTAGAAAGGTGTGTGTTATGGTATAAAGAGGTATATGGGAGATGGTATAAATTTTGTTAAGAATAGTCTTTGCATCAAAAGCTGAATGAAATTGTTCCTGTCTTACCAAATGACTACCTATAAAAAAGTTTGAATCTTAGATATTATTTAGACACAAGGGAAATCAGTAAATTTATAATTAAACTTTTATCATTTACTAAATTTTTTGAATGAACGAAAATTTTGAAAATAAAACTCAGATATTGAGGTGCTGCATTTTATTTAATAAACTACACTAAAGACTTGTATGTATGTGATAATGTCATCCTAAATTGTGTATTCATAAATAAGCCGAACTCACTGATATACATTATTCGATGAAACGCATTATGATTTTTGAAATAAAAATGGTAAAATAAAAGAAAATGCTAAGAGCAATAATTTAAAATATTGCTAAATTACTTTATATTTCATATACAGATTTTGAACCCTTTCCATTAAACGCTAACATTTTCAGATAACTTAAAATTATGTATTCAATGAAATCTTTTGGAATTTTGAAATCCCAGGCTGTGAAAATTTAATTAGTTAAATTGTTTTCTAGAATTTTTGGATGCCATTTTCAATTATAATCTGAAATGAGCTAATATTCAGGTGTGCAAAAGCAGTAACAAGATGATTTGAAAGAAAAAATACATATCATGTTTGATTAGTATTAGATGCATTCAAATAAGTGGCGATTTGAGTTCAGTCATTTGCATAGTATCAGCCATAACAGAATATTCAGTAAATTGTCTTAATAAAAAGTAGATTAGATCGATTTCGTGTCTAAAAGAACAAAAATATACAAGAATGTAATCATGCTATCAAATAAATATTTATTGCTCTGATTACTATTACGAACTGTTCTGATTACTATTATTACTACGAACTATTCATCCACCGGGAAGTAACAGCCCTAATGACATTATCATTTACACAAGTATGTTTACAAAAACCTTTCGAACCCTAAATAAAATTGTTCGAGATTCAGATAAAATAAATCGAATATGGAACCCCAATTTGCTATTTACAATTAGAAATCGTGGACGTTAGGGATGGCGGTTATTTCAAATAACAACCGGTATTTTTTACCTCCGGTTTAAGCTGGCAGTTAAAACCCTCAAAATAACCGGTTTTTCAAAAACTGGCTTACGGTTTTTTTTAAAGCAACGTTTATGGACAGAATTTTTTATTAATAATAATTTACAATAAGTAGGTATTAATACATTAATTAATTAATGTAATAAGTAATGATTAGAAATAAGTAATTAATACAATAAGAAATAATAATAAATGAGTAATTAATACAATAAGTAAATATTGTAGACAAAATTTTAAGAATTATATTATGTATTGTAGACAAATAATAAAAGAAATTAGAGAGTACAGACGTAAGTAGTCGAATTTTATGTTGTTTGCGTCTATATGTATAATAATAAAAAAACTATGTCTAAATTTTTATACAGTCCCTCGCTCCTATTAATTATTATTATTAAAATATTCATTATATTTATTAAAATATTTTTGGCGCACTGAAATTTTAAACAAAGTGTTCCACTCTTCTCCGACCAAAACTGATCGAGTTATGAAAGCTTGACTATGATTATTTTAGACCATCTCAATATCCGCCTGGAGGAAGCGGTGGCCGTTTATTGGCCTAAGATGATGAAATTCAAATCTTCATAACTCGAACCTAAAATCAAGCCTATCTTTTGATAGCTGATTCTGCCGGGTTTTTTCCCCCCGGGTGTTTGGATTTAAAAAAATAACCGGTTTAAACGGGGTCAAAAAATAACCGAAGGAAACGATTAACCGGAACAAAAATACCGGGTTTCGATTTATACAAATAGAGTTTTCCCATCCCTAGTGGAAGTTGCAGTACAAACGTTGAAAGGTATACGCCCAACTTTCTAAACCGAGTTGTTTTCAAATCTGTCTCTGTAATTTTCGGAATTCGAAAACAATTATGGGAAAAGGAAAATCGGCCAACTAATATTGGAGGCAAGAATATTTATTAACATGTTCTTTATTATAAAACCAGCCGTCTTCGGCGACCAGTTGTTCGCCCGTAATATAATTTCAACTAAATGGGAAAAATGAAGATGGTAAGAAATGAAAGCCAGAAAAGGGAAAAAAAAAACAAATATTTTTTTATCACGTTTCGTAGGTAAAATTCTTGTATGCAGTTTCTTACGTCACAGGTAGAATGCAAAAATAATAATAAAATATCTTTAGTTGTCTGTATATTTATAACACAGCTAAAGGAACGAATAAAATAATCTGGGCAAAATTATATTGGTGTTTTTTCCTAACAGATATCTCTGTAAAATTTAAGAGGCTAGCAAATTCAGGGACTAAGTGTAGTCTGCGACATCATATTCTATATCATGTACTTTTCGTTTGATTGTGACTAACAATTCTTTGAATTTGCCGCCGCGTTATCTATCCTGGGAAGGTTGAAAGGTTAGATCTTTCATCATAATGACAGAGAATATAGATGCTATTCATAAATCTCGGAAGATTATGAATGTTTCTCAATCCATTTTCTATAGGGAATATATAGGTTTATTCAATCCGTATCTTTCCGTCGAATAATTATAAATATGTTGGATCTCAATTCTTGATGGCGCCGAGGAGGAAGCCTTTATATTCTCATAGCTATATCCGATTTCCATCTAATTAACTAAATTTGTGACAAAATAAATCTCGAGAGTTATACAACTCTAACCACAAAATTATTTATATTAAGAATAGTTAAATAGTGTATAATCAAGTGACGCACATAGGATTTTAAATCAAGAGTATAGATGGTTATTTAATTTTTGATTATTTGTTCGTATCTAATTTGGAAATGATAGTTCTTACTATTATAGAAATATTAATATTAGAAATATACAGATGAGAACGATGTAAATGCATTTATTAACCTGTCATATCGCAGGAATATAAATTTTGATTTGCATTGAAAATTCAGGAATAAATGTTCTTAATGCATTTATTTGTTCCTTTGGAGAGTAAAATTGTTCTTCTAAGAAAGCTTATGCTTAAAATATAGGCAAATTTCTGAAAACGTCACGCAAATAGTATTACTGATGTCGTTGACATTTGCTTAGATGAAGTTTATTGTTTTAGTTGCTTTTATATCTTTAGTTTAATGAATTTTAAAGCTATAGATTATTTAAACGTAACAACATTTTAAATTACTGTTGGTAGATAATCTATTTTGAATTCAAAAAACTTTAGTTATGATGCATTATTTGGCAAATAACAGAAACGATTTTCATAAGATCCTAACAGTAAAATGCATAATAAAGTATTAAATAGATGATTCGACAAAAATTAATGAATTAAAAGATATGGCAGCGATTCTCAACCTGTGGGGCGAGAGGATATCGAGAAGAAAATATTATTAAAAAAATTTTTATTTTACTGAAAGGAAAGTGTGAAACAAAATACATTCTGACATAATAAAAAAATAAAATACACATTTACACCGATATAATACACTTAAAAATAGGATTGTATCAGTACAGCACTATATATTTAATAATTAGCTTATCATTACTTAAATAAAAACAAGGTTAATAATTATTAGTGATTCCTTTCGACGAACATCCCGCGAAGCCGTGAGAATGATATGGTGAAGACGTAAGACAGAGTAATAAAGACTGAGAGAAAATAAGGGAGAGCAATTCTGGTTTTGTCAATGCAGCTGATCGGTGTTGCAAAATATTAATAAATTTACTTATTCTTGGTAATTTGTAAGGTTTGTTATTAAGGTCGTAGTGTTGCTTTAGCGTCAAAATACCGAAAATGCGTTATTATTGTATACATTGTTATTGTATGGGTGGGCGATGGAAAGTAGTATTGAAAACTGGGTCGCAGATGCTGAAGGGTTGAGAAACACTGATCTAGAAATTCCAAAAATCATACTTGAGAGCAAAGAACTTTTTCCTTTAAAGGAGAATATGGGCATTTTGTTAGAGTTTAGATATTCCAAAACATTAAATTCCTATAATTTACTTAGTAAAAATTTATATGATATAAATGAAACAAATTTTTACTGCAATAATGATAAATTTAAAGAGTTTATAGATACAGATAAGGGGCACGTTGTTACAGGAAACTGGAAAATTGCTGAGTCAGGCTTGTTACAGGAGTTAATGGGGAGGTGAACTAAATTTAGTCTAAAAGAAAAATTGAGTTACAAAAAGATATTGATTTCTATATGCTAAGATTTGGATTTGTTTATTTTAAAGATCTCAAGAAGATACCAGTGGTAAATGGAAGGGTTTGGGAAATGGAAACCGAAGATTCTAGAAGAAATAAAATGTAGTATATACTATAAAAAAAATAACTTTAAGGAAAGAAATATCTTTGTTAATAAATCTATTCTGAAAGAAATTAAAAAACTTAATATTAATTAAAGAATAATTAATTAAAGAATATAACTCTAATGCAACATATAGCTTAATTAAAATCAGTAAAAAAGAATTAGATTAAAGAATGTCACTTTTGCTAAAAAAATCAAAATAGAAACTTCCTTTGAATTATCCGTATTTGTTCCCTAATATAAAATTTCATAAAAACCAACAGAATTTATATTTGTGACGTGTGGCACAGGCTGTTATAATTAGTACATAGGAAAAAATTGCTTTAAATTGCTTTAAAATATTTTGGAAAAAATAGGGAAAGATGATAATTTCATAATTAACAACAACTACTGAAGTTTTAAACTTCCTTAACAATAACGAAATTAGCAATTTGAACACTTTCTATTTCAAAATTCTGTTCACAAATATGCCACACGAAAAATTAATAGAATATTGCTGTTTTATGAACGAAGAATTTTTAAACGAGTTTATTATTGAAAAAAACTAATTGGATTGAACAGTATAATTTGAATATTCAGGAAAATAACCTATTTAATTGGACAAATATTTATAGGCAAAATACAGGAATACCAATAGGTAATGCATTCTCTAGTGCACTGGCCAATATTTTCTTTCACTTTTATGAATTTAAAATAATTTGGTTTTTTTTATTTATGGTTTCATATATACAGACGATCTGCTTCTGTTGAACACAAATAATAGGGACTTTATTATTAGCTGTTATCCAGAGGAGTTAAAATTTAATAAAACTAACGTAAATAAGAATGAAGGAACTTTTTTAGATATAAAAATTGAGATTTCTGGGGAAAAGGCTTTACTCTGTTTGTTTGACAAAAGAGAAGAATTTGAATTCAGTGTTAAATATTTAAGTAGCTACCATTCAAATTTAAATTCTAGGATCTTTAAAAACTTAATTTGCAATCAATTTTTCAGAGTTAAAATTTTTTCAATAATAAGACTCAATATTTAGTGGCAAATAATAATTAGTTTAAAAGCCTTTTTAATAATGATTTCCCCAATAATTATTGCAACACAAAAAGTTTAATTTATGAAGGGTTTTAGGGGGTGGGGGTAATTTCGATCTCTTTGCCTTAGAAGATTCTATCAGTGCTTTTCTTCAGGCCTTACTCCCTCCGTCCTCAATTTCGATTAATACATGACACGGCAATCAAAGACAATTCGCATTTCCGGGTAAATTGGAATCGGGTGGGAAAAGTTCTAAGAATTTAGGACCGAAAATTTTGGTTTGATTCTCTGAGTAGTCATTTTCGTGCTTTCTCGGCTGAGGATAAGATGAATACTTTTCTTTGGTGAATGTTTTGTTATTATGACGGCAAATTAATGCCCCATGACTAATGATTTTTATTCTTAAAATATTTTGGAAACCAAATTTTATTGGCGTATTTATTTTGATGTGTATAAAATTCTTTGCGGGTAGTCCTTCCTTTCTCTTGGGATCTTTCCGATCACGAGAGGTTAATTTTTGAACGAAAGACAGGAAACTTACGGAAAAATATCCCATTTTTTAAATCCCTACTTGCAGGTGACCCTTGATAACGTCTTCAGAGCAGGATTCTTTTCTACTTTTTCCAATAGCACTTTTACAAAAGTTCCTTAGTTTTCAATTTCATTTAAAATGTTTTGACTATTTTTGTTTTTCGGTTGTGACAACATTATGCGCGCTCTGGATTCCATTTTTCTATTGTAGTCTGTAATCGTTGCAGGGGTTTTTTGGCTTTTTCGCTTTCAGGTGCATTTGATTTGGTTGTTTTACTTTTTCACTCTTGACTTTTTGGTTTTATTAAATAATCCTAATAATCTATAATAATGACACAGGTTTGAAGATAGTCATTAAGTGTTATTTAGTGTTTGATATAGTACATTTCGATCAATAAAATCAATTTTTGTGAATGTTCCCTCAAACTTTATTCTACACACCCAAAATATGCTATTTTTTAAAAATTTAATCGTCGAAGTCAAAATAATTACAAGAGATTAGATATTATCTATAAATTCCAAGGATATATTTATAACATTTCCTTTTTGAGATGCTTCTTATGAAAACATTTCGTTGGAACCAAAATCATTTCGTTTTCCAATAATCAATAAAGATTTCCTATTCTATTGAAATATGCCCTTTAATGCCATAGAAAAATTTAAGCTCTCTTATTTGTTCTTTTACGCTTGATTCCTTTTCAATACTCCACTCACTGATATTTTCCTGTATAATGCTTTTATTCTTAGGGGCTCGAAGATCAAGTCAATTGCCCATTTCTTCAAACACTCACACAATTGCATCCAGTGATAAAACCCTTTCATGAGGGCAAGAGTTTAATTTCATGTATGGAGTAGATGTTCCTTTGTAGATTCGGTTATGTGCTAGTTACAGATAAATAATCTGATGATAAAATTCCATTGCATTTGAGCTTCGATTGTCTATTGTTTCACTTATTTAATGAAATGATACATAAAAAGCTAGTTTGTGGCCAGTAAACAGATAATAAATTTGGCAAGGAGATTTCTTCTCAATCGTAGAAAAATATAATAATTTTTATTGATGGAATAATTATTTTTCTTCTGTTCATTGGAGAATATTATTTAGTCTTAAGGATTTAAACACTTTGAGTTTATTGTTCTATTTCATCATTACAATAATATTTTAAATCCAAACATTGCTTTGTGAAGATTTTCAATAAAAGAAATTAAACTATATTTGCGCTAAAGTATACGGCGTTTGCGTTCTGATGAAATTTAATTTCATTTTCTGATTATATTCTATATTTATAGAAGATTCCTATGTGTCTGTATCGAGGAGCACGAATATATATACTCTCTTATCTTCCATTCCTAGCTAGGTATTTTTATAAAAAAAACACAAATTAAATAATTTCTTTTTAAAAACTGAAAATTTGGAAGTGAATTGAAGAAATGGTATGGTAAAACTTTCTGATTTATTTTATTTTTGTGTTTAATTGTTTTCTAAGATTTCTGTGGTTGCCACTCAGAAAAACATAAGTATAAGAAACATAGGTAATATAACCAGAAATTGAAAAAACTTTTAATACTTCGAAAAATGCTTGTTTGTAATTCAGAATATGAAATAATTTATTTTGCTAAATGTTAAATAATGTTAAAAGTACTCATTTTCGAGCTTCTACTTCATAAAAGCACTGATATGAGAAAGTCGTATTTTTAATGCTTGTTTTTGACTTAGTTAATAAGTTAATTCTTATTTCTGAGGCTGTGATACCCATTCATCTATACATTTTATAGCTTAAAGCTTTTTTTAAATAATCAATTTTTCAATTACATAAACATTAATTTCTGAGCTTTTCTCGCAATGTGAATAAAATACCATTTGGGAAGTGGTCTAGGTTGATACAGAAGCAAAGTAAAATAATTCTAAAAATAAGTTAGGTTGAATAATAAATAAGGAATTTTCATTGTAAAGTACGAAGTCTTTTCCTACTTATTATGTTTCACTAATGGAATATTAATTTTATTTTATTTACAAGTATTTCCTCGCGTTACTAATTCTGAAAGAAAATATGTTCTTTCTGTTACGTGGAAACATAGTTTACTTATAATCATGTTAAGAGGCTTAGCGCCAAAATAATTTCCAAACTTTTTCAGAACATTTCATGAACAAATACTTCGGCTTCCTGGTTTTGCATAACAGACAGAACGAAGTGCTGTGGTGTTCTTTTAGAGATAATATAAATGCTCTTTTATACAGGTGAAAATAATGCGGATATGAACTTCTGTAGAGATAATTAGAAAATATTAGCTGTGTGGAACAAAATATTATTAAAATGACATTTTAGAGAGGGTGCAAATATACTCTCATATGCAAAAGAAATGTTTGTGAAGAGTACAATGTTTGCGGAAGATATATAAAGGCTATGAGTTTTCCTGAAATATAATAGAATTAAATAATAAAGATATTTGAGGCATAACAGCTTTTATACTAAATTATATTAATTACTGAATGTAAGGATTCGAATCATTTGCCATTGTGCCACCGGGGCGTCTGTCAGGTAAGAAGAGCTATCACTTATAGGGACAGGGTTCCAATATAGCCTATCATCAGACCTGAGAATCATTTGAAGTCTTCGACGGAGGTTCCAAAGAGCCTATGAAGTTTACGCTCCAGACTTAGGACATAGGTTATCTCCGCTTACAACGCAAGTTCGTTATTTTTTTAATTGACATATGTACTCACTGGGAAGAAGCCATTCCCGTTAGAAATATCACTGCTGAAACCACCTGCGACTTTCTCTTGAAGATTGTTACAGCTACAGGTTTCCCTGAGGTCATTTGCATTGACCAGGGTAAGAACTGGACAGCGCTTCTCACAAAAGAATTTCTGAAAATGATTGCAGCTGCACCAAGGTTTGCTACCCCAGGGCATACAGAAAGCATGGGTACAGTGGAAAGGTGGAATAAAACTTTCAAAGAGATGCTTAGCAGAAACATCCAGGATCATGGAAGTGATTGGGGCATGCATTTACCTTACTTGTTATTTGCATATATGGAAGTATCTCATAGCACAACAAGACTTTCGCCATATCAGTTAGTCTATGGACGGCTGCCAAGAGGGCTGCTAGTCCTGATGAGAGATTTTAGGATAGGGAATAGAAACATCTTTCTAGGTGTTTCAAAATCCATTGAGAAATTTTTTGAAAATTTGTGACAGAATTTGGAAAAAGCCCGGGAACTTGCGGCTGGAAACGCCGAAAAGAACCAGGCAGAATATACCAGAAGATATAATTTACGATCTCGTAAGAAGACCTTTCATGTCAGAGAAAAAGTCATGATTTTAGATTCAGTTTCGCCACATAAAAAATGGATAGGACACGTGAGTATCATAGACCTTACAAGACCCCATTCGGTGCTCGTCAGAATGGAGGTCGGTGCATGTAAGGAAGTCCATGTCAATAAAATTCTGCCGTACATAGCCAGAGTACAACAAGTTGGACTTGTGTTCGAGCAAGATGAGGACTTTGGAGACCTGCATTATGCTCCAGCAGATTTCATCCGCAAGAAAAAATCAATATTTGGGAACATACACGAAAATTGGAGGGAGTCTTAAAATTTAAACAGATAGCAGAACTTTCTGATGTTCTTCGGATGTACTCGGACGTATTTAGTAGTAAACCAGGAAATTCCAAGGTAGAGGGTCATTCTGTACGCGTGTCTCCTGACTGTTCTCCGAAACGTGTTAAGCCATATAGAATACCGATAGCACTTCAGGATGAACTAGATTGACAGATTATGACAGATTAAAGAACTCTTGAATTGGATCTGATTAAGCCGAGTGGCAGTGATTGGTATCATCCTGTCGTTTGAGTAGCAAAGAAAAATGCAATTGTTAGGTTATGCATTGATTTTCGATTGCTGATTGCTGAATAGCTTTACCATACCAGATGCGTATCCAATGAAAATTGCAAGAGATTTATTATACGAAGTACGGATGGCTAACTTTATATCTGTGTTGGATTTGACTAAAAGGCTACTGGCAGATTCCGATGAAAGAAGGAGCTCGGTATTTCACGGCATTTGTCACCCATTCCGGACACTTTCATTGGAAGGTAATGCCTTTCAGAATGAAAAAAGCTGGCCGTATTTTTCAGCGATCTATGGACAAAACGTTAACACCGCATCGAGAATACTGAAGCTCATATATAGATGATGTTACGATTTACTCACAATCATGGAGTGATCGCTTTCTTCACGTAGACAGTGTTTTTCATTCATTGAGAGAGGGTGGTCTTACGGTTAACTTAGAAAAGTGTGGCTTTTGACAATATCAAGTGAAATTTCTAGGCCATATACACTGTAAAAAAATATCCGTCAAATCACGGAAAAAGTACTGGCAGCAGTGTCGCCGGCAATATTCCGTTTCGTAAAGCATTTCTCCGTTTTCCTACAGAAAATTCCGTTTTTGGATTTTCCGTTTTTACTTTTACCGTTTTCGAATTCTCCGTTTTTTTACAGAAATTCCGGTTTTGGTTTTTCTGTTTTTACTTTTACAGTTTTCGAATTCTCAGTTTTTTCACAGAAATTACGTTTTTGATTTTTCCGTGTTTTCAAGGAAATTCTGTTTCTGATTTTTCCGTGTTTTCAAGGAAATTCTGTTTCTGATTTTTCTGTGTTTTAACAGAAATTATTTTTTTTAAGGTCCCCTTTAGTGTTGAAAGATGCGATTTTTGAGACAAATAGTTAAGAACGTCCAGGGCTCTTATCAATTGCAAAGCAAATTTACATTTTTTTATGAGAGTATTATGATCTATTGTTTACATAAATGATAATTTTCACTAGAAAGTACATATTAAAAAATCTTTTTTAACCACTGTTTTAAATTTTAGAATGATTTGCACATCACAGGATTTTACAATACCTACTTATTCCCTTTTATTGTAAAATTTTAAAATGCTACAGAAGTGAAATGATTAACTCTAAAGAAAATATGCATAATTTCTGTAATTTTTGTTCCTAAACCGGAAATACATTTTTCAATGCCGCTATTTTATTTTTAAGCGCACATAAATTTTATGATTTAAACCAAAGTTATGATTCTATGACATTTTAAAGAAGGCAATATGGACACCAAATATTTAAAATTTCAAAGTTTTTCATTAGAAGGTTTCAAACAGTCATGCACACAATCTTCGAAAAATTTAAATGAGTGCTGAAAAAGGTATTTGTGTTTCATTTCGAGTTAATGAGTCCGGGACATGATCGACCCTTTCTCGCAAAATCCACACTTTTCCACTCTTTAAGGGGTATGTGATCCCCTTAATTTACTGTTCTTTTTTCCCCTGCGTACCTATGGAAGTGCCATTATTCTATTTCTTTCATTATTTTATTTTTCTTCCTACTTTCAGCAACACCCTATTGAACCCATTTTCTTTAATTTTCATTTTTACCGAATTTACTCAGCATATGCTTCAGTTTTTATCACCAATAAAATTCATATTCAATAGAGTACAATGAAATGACGCAACTAAAATTCGAGAGTCAGAATAACTAGTAATAGCATGAATAAATTGAGAAAGACCGATTCAATTGATTTTATGCAATCTACTTTCTCTTAAGCCCGTTAGAGGAAAAAAAAATGCTTTTGAATTTTAAGGAATGAAAGCAAGCGTATAACACTGGAAGGAGAGGGGAACAATTGTTTTTTAAAAAAATAGTTCATGAGTTTGAGATTAAATTATTAAAATGCTTCCATTTTAAATACACAAAATATTCAACACTTTCTTGGTTAATACTATGATGTGTCACTAATGTTTATGCTGCTTATTCTGAATGAAAGCAATACTTCTAATGTACAACTGCTCCTAGAATCTATTTAAGGGTGAATTGACTTGTTAGAAAAAAAATTTAATCATACCAAATTAAATCTCTTTAAAAACTTGTCTAATAAAAAATCACAATGGAAACATACAAAAGCTGATGAAATTGAACCCCATATCTTGTTTCTATTTATTTTGGAATGTGCAGTTGCAATAAAATTCTCCATGTGCACACAATGTCAGTCACCTATAAATACTTCAATGTTCTTTCCTTCAATCTTTTTTTTCAGGTATTTAACTCTTCCCTAATTTTAACAAAATTTTCCTATTAAATTCAGGAAATACTTTTTAAAATTTTTGCATTTTCACAAAAATTTTCTATATCTTTTCATTTTTGAATAATTCAACTTCATATCCTTTAACATAAGTTCACATTTAGTGTATGTAATAATATTTATATCACCACAATTTTAGGGTTAAACAGCTAAATTTTCTTTTAAATTTCATCTACAATTCTCATGTCACTGAAAATTATACTTGTTTGAAAAAATAAAACTTTGTTTGGATTTCATACCCAAATAAAGCAACTGGTATTTAACTTTCCTATTTTTAACAAAATTTTCTTCAAATATACATTTTTTTTTATAATCCAACTTTGTATTGTGAACATAACTTCATATTCAATAAATGCAATATTAAGGTCACTACAATTCTAGCACCCAAATAACCCAATTTTCAGTTAATGTTAAAAAAAATTATCTTAAAATGAAAATTCTTATTTTTTTATATTATAAAAGCTACAAAGATTATCACAAATTTCTCAAGTAGAAATTATGGATCTAGATCCTTATACAAGTTTTATTATTTTTTTAACGAATTAAGATTTAAATAGATAAATAATATTTGCAAAAACAAAAGTTATGGTAAAAATGTAAGGTTTAAAATGAAAATCTGCATACTATATTATTAAAGTACCTTTATTTAAAAGAAAATAAACATTAAATTCATAACATATTTTTAAAAGACAGATTTCTTTTCTATCCAAGAAATTTAAAATTTCAGGCCAAGGTAGGAATTTTGTTTTATTTTAAGCTTTAGATTTTTAAAAAGTTTTAAAACTATGCTAATCAAGGTTTTTCAAAACCTTTTTGAAAGAAAAAAATGCATATATTCATACATATTATAAAACCAACCATTTACTTAAAACAAACGAAAAAATAATACTTTATTAAATCAATATTCAACTAATTATATAATTTATATTTTAGTTTGATTGAAATGAAAGTAGCAACACTTAAAGAAATGTTCAAAAATTCATTTTTTATAATGCGTTGTCGAAATACTATTTCTTTTTCCTTACAAATGCTAAAAACATTTGACGGATGTATACATCTGTTAGTGGAATACAGTTTCTCTACTCCAGTTGTTGCCTGCTGTACTTCTATCTTGGAATGGGCTGGTTCGAAGACTGCCTTGGTTGGCAGCTGCCTTAATTTTACCACCTAAAAAAATGTAAAGAACAATTACTTAAACATACACATTTTCTAAAACCTGTTATGAAATTACTAATAAATAAAATGGAGTGAACTTCACTCAACTTTTCCATTTTGTTAGCTCTTTAGATACAAATTTTAAAAAATAAAATAAGCTATAACTTCATATGTTCATTAGATCAAAAATTTCAAAGCATTCATTTGTTCCTAAAACCAAATTTATATATTTAAATTATTTACTAGAAAAAATTTAAATGTAAAAATCTAAATTATTATTTATTTGATAAAAACAAATTCAAACTACTGTTGAAATTAAAGCTGTTATATAAAACTATTAAATAAATAATGCAAAGTTGGTATTTTATGCTACGCTTAAGCTAAATTGAAATAAGTATAAATTAACAATATTATTTAAGTAATAAACATTCAAATCTACTAATTGTGCAAGAGAACACGATTTTCTTTGTTGATACTCCAAAAATCAATTAAAACAAGGTTGAGTTAGGTTTACAGTGAAAAGGTAATAAAATATGCATCCAGAATACTCGCTCTGCCTCCAGCTAATAAATAAATACCTAAAAATAAGCTTATAAAATTAATATATACATAATAATACTTTTAATACCTTTTGAAGATGAGATGGATGATGAGATTTTCAAGGCTCCTAGTTTTCGTGCCGAACTGCTTTCATCTACAATTTTCTGCGGGTTTCATCTTTTGGGAAGCTATTGAAAATATAATGAAATTTAGAATATTTCAGACGAAAAATGTATACTTTATTGTTTAAAAAATCTTTCTTTTACATTTTGCATACAATTTGTTGTAAATTTAGAGCTTTTTGTATAAAAAAAGTTCATATCTGAACTATTATGTATTATTTACTATTTCAAGTCAGTAACGTTAAGTAATATGCAATACAATAGTTATTATCAGTTATAAAATTAAGCGACAACATTAAAATGTTAAATCCAAATGCAGTCCATAACTCGAAAACTAATTTTGTGTGAAATCAATAACATGCACATAAAATACAGACGTAACAGAAAGCATGTGCTCTTGCGTCTGCTACTTAACCGAGAATAATCAATTTTTAATAATAATATTTGCATATAATATTTACTTAACCTGTGTTTAAAATGCAACTGTAAAGGCAAAAAGACAGCAATTTCCAATGGTAAACATAAATAAAGCTAGACATGATTTCAATAGAAACTTTGTTAAGAAATTTGTTTCTATGCTCACATGTAAATTTTTTTAAACAAATATGTATAAACAAGATAAGTAATTCATTTTTGGTATAATAATTGAATTAAAAATTTTCATAAACTTTCTTTTATGTTGTATTATAGTATTAAATTTTGTTGCATATCATATGTAAACAATATACAATTTTGTTGCATATCATATGCAAAAGAATAACATGACTATATTACCTACTAAAGCTTTTTTCATTTACAGAACACATAATTGAAATACTAATCTATAAAATATTTTGAATTTTATATCTATTAGTTTTTTTATCATATAAGAAATAAATTGCTCAAACAAAACACAGCAAACGTCAGTCATGAAAGTTTGTCCTTTCATGATAGCTTGTAATAATTCTAGACCTCAATAAAACAAATAACAATAAAGAAGTTGAGCCAGATTTACAATTAATACAAAATTTTTAACAATCACTTTAGAAATTTAGATTTTGTAACTCAAGCAAATCAGTTAAAAACGTACTTATTCACCATAACTATTCACCCACAATCACAACAAACAAAAATTGGGTTTAAATAATACAAAAGTGGACTTACCTATGAAAAGTTAATCCTGGGATCTTTGAACATCCATTTGGGCAATTGAAGGCTACACAATGCCCCATCCAACACGTTATATTAAAAAGTCAACAGTAGTATTAACAACATTTCTTTGCGTAACCAAGATGGCAGCGCGGTTCCATGATATGATTCACTTTTCCTTCCCTGCTTTCTTGGCACCTATTCAAGGTTGTTTGGCGAAAGCGTCAATTGGGGAAAAACGAAAATGAATCAAAATGAATAGCATATTAAAGTTATACTCGTTTAAAATACACACATTTAAAGCAGATATTGACTTTATGCCTTATATATGTGTATTTTATGGTAACAACTTGCTGATATCTTTTGGCCTTGATTTTTTTAATACATTTTAACAGAAAGTAATATATTTCGGATTCAAAATTGTGCGCGTTGTTGCAAATTCTAAACCGGTTAGACCAGTTACGGCAGCCATAAAGATGGAAAAATCACGTTTTCGCCTTTCCGATTTCGTGGTTTACGGATAGTCTCCGTTTGTTTACGGGAAAATAACGGTTTCGAGACATTATGGAAATTTTCAGTTAAAATCAGTAAATTTTCACCTGAATTTTCAGGTGGATTTTTTACAGTGTAGTTAGATCCGGTGAGTATTCACCTGATCTTGAAAAGGCCAAGGTCTTGAGAAATCTATCTAGACCGTCAACAAAGAAAGATCTCGGAAGCTTCCTAGGACTTGCGAGCTACTATAGGGATTATATCCCGAATTTCTCAGAAATTGTTTTGCCTCTAACCGATCTCACTAAAAGAGGGGTACCAAATGTCCTTCCATGGTCAATTGAGGCGGAAGAAGCTTTTGTAAAAATCAAAGACGAACTCAGAATGCTGACTTTACATACCCCAGACATTAGTCGTCCGTTTTGTTTGAACACTGATGCGTCTGCTACCGCAATAGGAACGTGTGTTTGGCGCAGCATGACAAGGTAGGAAAGAAATTTCCTATTGCATTCTTTAGTAAGAAACTCACCCCAACCCAAATGAAGTGGTCAGCTATTGAAAGAGAAGCCTTGTGTCTTAAAGCAGCGATTCTTCTCCTGTGGAACGCGCCCTGGGGCGTGATAACACTGAATAAGGGGTGAGAGCACATCGAGAAGAAAATATTATTTAAAAAATTGATTATTTTACTGAAAGGAAAGTAAAACAAAATACATTATGACATAATAAAAAATAAAAAACACATTTACACTGATATAATACACTTATAAATAGAATTCTATCAGTTCTGCACATTGTATTTAAAAATTAACTTATCAGTACTGAAATAAAAACAAGTTTAATAGTTATTAGTGATTCCTCTCGAGGGACTTCCCGCGAAGCTGCGCGAATGATTGATATGGTGGATACGTAAGATAGAGTAATAGAAACTAAGAGATAATAAGAGAGAGCAATTCTGGTTTTTTCAATGCAGCGGATCGGTGTTGCAAAATATCAATAAATTTACTTATTCTTGATAATTTGTAAGGTTTGTTATTAAAGTCGTAGTGTAGCTTCATCGTTAAAATACCAAAAATACATTATTATTGTATACATTGTTATTGTATAAGGGGGCGCGATGGAAATTATGATTGAAAACTGTGTCGCAAATATTGAAAGGTTGAGATACACAGAGTTATGGAAATTATAATCTCTACTACTAATAAAAGAGAATGTGTGTATATGCGTCTGTGTGTGGGCGCTCTACAAGGCAGATCGCTAGAACTAGAGTAATGCAATTTGAAACAAGTATACTTTGGAAAGTGGGAACGTGCACTTTGAAGCCGCATTTCTAAAATTTTATTTAGAATTTTAATTAATTAAAATTTAGTCGAAAACTTGACGCTTTTTCCTGATAACTTCCAAAAATATTATGCAGCAAATATTATTTTTACACCAACTGAAAATTGAAAAAAATATTTTTCTGTGATATCAATATAGTTGCCATACAATTTTTTCTCCCGTTTTAATAAATGTTTTAAATGTATTTTTAAGTATATTTTACAACAACGAAAGCTGATTTGATTTCATTGTTTCGTAAAAACTTTAAATCGCAATATTTTTCTTCGGCTAAGAATATGATATTAAAAATATCATCAGTTTTTGCATGCTGATATACGAACAAATAATAAAATGATTTTTTTATTTATTTTTGGAGTTACTTTCAATTCCTATTTTGGATACATTGATATCTTACACACATACATTAGTAATTTATTTCAATATTATTTTTAGGCTTGTTTTCCAATAATAATGTTATTTAACTATTTTATCAAGATTAAAGAATGAATAATATAAAAAGTCTAAATTTTTAACATGTAATGAAACTTAACTTTTGAAGCAACAAGCAGTAATGTTTGCCGTACAGCCGAACACTTTTATAACATCTCAGGGAAATGTTACCATAGGTTTTCATTAATTGAATATGTAATCTGTTATTCGAATGCTTGAATTACTTGAAAAAATATCTTAAAAATGATCGCTATCATTAATTTTTCTTTAAATAATAAGGGAAACAATAAAATTTTTAAAAAGGACTAGATCTTTTTAACAGCTGTTTATCAAATACCTAATTCAAGAATTAGGTAATTGATGATGATTTTGTAATCACAATGGCTGGAATCGTGATTAAAAAGAAAGAAAAAAAACTGCCTTCTCTTTCAAAGCAGACCATTAAAGCTGTTAATAGTCTAGTCTATTTTTTCAATCAGAGTACTCTAAACAGAACTAATTAGGCTAGCAGTTTTTTCAATAACATAACACAAACAAAACTCCTAAAATCATAGAAACATGTATCATGTTTAAGAATGATTTTACTGCTTCTAATCATTTATTTGAAATGTGGTTTCTATCTTAGGTGGGAATTATTTTAGCAGTTTTCAATTGGATATAATTCTTTAATTTAAATATAAATTTTCTAACGCTATAAATGGCACATAAATGCATTTATAAAGACTTTGACTCTTTTAATAATGATATATAAATATATTTAACTTTACGTTCTATTTAAAAGAATATTGGACTATTTTATTTGTAAGATGGTTAAGCGATAAAATATAGAACAAGCTTCATTATCAAAAATTATTTTACTACTTCCAATAATTGAGTTTAAATATGCCTTAATTTTTGATTATCATTCTTTTCTCATTGATAATTACAATATATTTCTTGAACTAAAATATAAACTTTTAATGGAAAAGCAAATATATTTGTAAAAGTTCTGACTTCTTAAATATGACATCTATCAATATATTTAGTTTTAGGGTCTGTTAATATAGGAAGCTGGACCATTTTATCAATAAAAGCATTAAGTGAGCGTAAATATAATACTTATGTAGAATATAACTTACATGCAAACGTCTATGAAAGTAAACCCAATAGGAGAAATATTTAATTTAAGTTTAAGAAGACTTTTAAGGTCAAAAATAGTTTAAATCCAGTTTTTGTGTGTGTTTTCCAGAGCTGGGCACCCAACATTCGAAATCAATATTTGAATTACCTAGGCAGCATGAATTAAAAACTGGTAGATGCAGTCCTGCCTTAAAAATTTTCTGTGAGCGAAACAAGGGTAAGCTAGTCTTACACTTGATTAGATCAGCGAAGTAGGCATTATTATGCCCCACGTGATTGAATTCTTAGAATAATGGTCTGTGGATGACAGTAAACATTCCGAAAGAAAATTACTTATGCGCCTGTAACTGCTAATTAAGGCGTAATCAGTGGAAGCAGTTGTTGAAATATTTCCTCAAGGTATCTTAATAAGCTTTGAGCACAAAGAACTAATCTTCTACAGCTGAAGCCACCTTTCAAAAGTTATTAAAATGATTTTGATGTAAAAGTTAAGAATTTTGTGAAAGAGTTACTTTAATTGTAGATTTTCATATCTCCTGAGAGTATTAAAATTTAGAAGAATTCTTTGTCCTGAATATAGTGGAAGCTAACTGTGATGAAATTTTGAATGATGCTTAATTGTTTAATGGAAGCTGTCTTTTATTTAATTAGGCATAGTTGAGGTATCTCTAAAGGTGTTCTACATTAAATAGGCATAAAATTAATAATCAAGTTCTTTTAAAAGTGCGCTTTTATAACTATTATTGCTAAGAAATTTTGCAAAATGGATGAGAATACTTATCTAATGTTGATATTAAAATATCATTTTTAGCAAAACAAAAACGTTTTAGATGTTTGTTTTATGTAATTTAATTCTCTTTCTAAAAATTTAATTATCAGAGTTCATTAAATACACAAATGAAATATGATCATAAACTTTGACAATGATTGAGAAAATTTATCTCATCAAGTATTCTCAAATTAATTAAATTTTATTAAGTAATTTTTCACATTCTAAAGAGATTTTGTGATCAGACTGTATGATCACTCATGATAATAGCAAACTGTACTTTAAGGTGTTTATGACAGACTGTGCAAATCATTAGCAATACCTATAAAAATTCTAGTAGTAATATTTGCTATATTTCGCAAATATTAATCGATCTTTAACACAATAGTTTTTATACCGCCAACAATTATTTATCTATAACCCCTTTCAAGAAGTTTTTGTATATATTTACACATTTTTACTTTTCTTCAACTGGATGGAAATAATTTATAATAATAATTTACTTACTGACACTTATAAATGAGGAACATTGCCTTTTTCCAAAAATCTTGTAATTTCTTTTTCACAGAAAATCATTCTATTCCGATTAGAAATAAACAGAAAAAAATTTAAAATCCTTTTAGTAATTCTGTGAAAAATCATAGAAATAAAAGAGAGGAACTGAAATGTTATGGCACTGGGTCAGAAAAGAAGTTAATAGAAATGGATAATAATTTATATGCAAATGAAGCTTTGCACATTATGCGGTGCATATTTGTCGACGTCTTTGCGCAGAGTTTTTTCTCCATTCAATCGTCAAGAATATGTTTTAAAAGTAGTTTACAGAATTGTAGAAGGGAAATATTGGACTCTCGATTGATGGTGGGTGAAGCACAAGGATTTATTAAATTAGAACAAAGAAAATATCTTCTTCTCAACTAAGAAAAAAAATTATAAAATGGCTGCATTCACCGAGATAAATAAAGAAATGCATGTCATAAGGAAAATGGAAATGATTTCTAATGCATATTTTGATGTAAATGAGGAGTACAAGAAATCGAGAGTATATAGAAGGATCGTTTTCACACAATTTCTCCACTTTCAAGACTATTCACTTGCTGACAAGAGGAACATTTTTACATTGCGTTCAGAAAAATATTAATGAATAGTTCTGTATTCAATACACATAACAATTAAAAATTACAAAAAAATTATTTATTTTATTAACTCGAAGCTTATCTCAAATCCTATGAACATTTATAAGTATAAAATCAAATGCGAATGCATTAAGAGGTTAAATTATCCTGTTTATATACCAGTGCGAATTTTATCCCTTCTGCTACTGACCATGTCTCCACCCACCACTTGTGGTGCACTCTGATTGGCTGCCCATCTAGCCATATAAGCGAACTCCTCCCACCTCCGGCCCAGACGACAGCTTGCTCCCAGACCAGACTGACGTTTCTTCCTGATAATGTCTCCATCAAGCTGTATCCACGTTTAGTACATGTCATCCTACTAAAAGCCATGTCCACTCCAGTCTATGCTAGATTGGGGATAAGCCCCCTTCGGGGGCTAGGCGCTCCAAAATTTTTCTCCTGAAAATAAGAGAGTTGATTTTTCGATCGGCGATCACTTATTGATCGGATTCCAATCATAGCATCGTGTTTCGAGTGCTGGATCTTCGGATCGGTTTTACAAATAACTGAGTCCCTTGCGGCCAGTTGTGCAGCAGAGTTAAGAAGCTTTACGCTTCTGTTTCACTGTTTAAGGAGAGCATAGCTCTCGTATCTGAACTTCTGGCGTTTTATTCGATATGAGCGGATGCTCATGAGGACTTGAACAATAGTTTTAAGTAGAGCCGTTGCTCTGAATGACTGTTATTTCTACCTGCAGAGGCTGTCTCAAACACCATCCTGTAAATTTACTCACGTCTATAATATTCTGTACATAAATTATTGCTTATTTTGTAATCTATAATAACCAAGAGTAACTTTAAAATAAAATTATTAGATTTGATGCTAGTTTAGCTGTTGATTCACACTACCCTTGGTCTCACGACGTCACACAAGATAGTTGTTTCAAATAGTAACGGTTTATTCTTTGTTTGTTTACTGTTTTACTGCTTTAGCTTCTTATTATTTACTAAGCACATTTGAATCATTATCATCATCACTGCTTTCGTTTGAATGTTTGTTTGAATTCTCCCTGTCAATAAAATTGTTTTAAATTTTTGATCTGTTATAATAGATATTTGATAACTGAAGATCATTTATTAAATATTTTGACTAAAAAAATTTTGAAAAAGTGAATTTTTTCTAATTTTTTTGAAATTTTTCTAATTATCCCTATATATGATGATGTTCATTAATAATTTTGGTAATAATATATATTAATAAAATTAATACCTTAGGACTTGCAAATGTCAGGTTATTGCTCTGAAAAAAACTATCTTGATATAAGTTGTTTTTATTGCAATTTTATTGTGTTGAAATCTTTAAAGCTGTTTTTCTCAGGTTTTTTTTTTTTAAAATGTGTGTCTGCTACAAAATTCAAAATTCTACAAATGTATGCTTAATAGAATTAGGGATGTATTTGCAAAAATTTTGATTAGAAGAGTTTTTTAAAATGTACAAATTTACAACTTCTGATATTTTCCAAAAATTTCAAAAAAATTTCAACAAAATTTCTTTTCTTAGAAACTAACGTAGATATCAGAAGTCCGACCCCTATTTCTGTTAAGTACACTGAGAGGCCCCTTTCAAAAAAAAATTGGAGAAAAAATATTAAAAATTGTATGAAAAGAAGCATTTATAAAAAAGGCTTAATTTCTTTTTAAAAAATTCAAATTTTTAAATTTATAACTTTTAGAAATGAAAAATATTTTAGAAATTTAAGTTCCTACACAGCTTACATCTATCTACTACAAAATTAAATCAGTTTGATCAAAATTGTTGGAAAAAATTTTTGGGTGTCAAATCCCCGTAAATACAAAAATATTTTATTATAACTCTTCAATTATTATCTTTAATGAATGACAGACGATATTAAAATCTTAAGATGATATTTTAAGTACAGTGGGTTGCAATTTAACGTAAACATTTCAAAATTTTCATATTTTTTGGAATATCTCCCAAAAATCAGCATGGATTTACTTAGAATTACGAACATGTAAATATTAAGCCTGAACTCACATTTTACAGTGAATATTTGGGCACGAAAGCATTTAGGGGACCTACCACAAAGTGATGAAGACAAAAAAAAATACTGTCTCATCCCGTTTCAAACAAAGCTGATGATGTGATGAAGCTTTCATCGATGGTTATGTTTGATGTGCATAATATTTACACGCGAATTCGTAAATTTTTCATAAATATTCGGGAAGATATAAAAGTTTTCTTAAAAAATCCAAAATTTCTCCTTATGGTTTTTGTTTATTACATGTAGATTTTCCCATCAAATTGTACGAAACTTACAGAATACTTGACAGTATGTAAAAGAAGCATTGTATTAAAATTTGAATTAAAACAATTGAATATTACGGAAAATATGAGCATTTGTAGTAAATATTTTTTTACTGCGCATGTGCGAAATGTAGCGTAAATTTTTTTCATAACTTCAGAGACAGATATTCAGGGCAACTTATATAAGTATTCCAGTTCAACGAAATTCACTAAGTTTCAATGCCGATATCTTTCTGAATTCTAATCGACTCCATGACCATTGTTAGTACACTGCGCTCAAAAACAACGCGTGTTAAAAGGAAGATCAACATTGTACAGAACAGAAGGATGGCGGCGGTCAATCATTTCTATATTGATGAGAAAACGGGAAAAATCCCGAACGCTACAACCGGTTGAATTTGGACTTCTCCCAGTGAAAGTGACTGTTATGCTTATACTAGGATCGGAATAGAAATAATAAGTATAAGTTAAAGAGGTGTTATTAATTAGAAATTAGGTGGCGTTTAAAAGAATTAATGTAAATCAAATTAAATGATAAATGATTATACACAAAGTTACAAAATTATGGCTCATTAGGAAGTGAAATAAAAATTGATTGCAAAATTTCAACTGTACAAATATGAAATAAGTCAAGTTAAATAAAATTGTGTAAAAATAACCTCCTGTATGTTTCATACAACACAAATATTTATAT